>BOPP01000025.1:3069746-3082403 GCA_017312745.1 Gryllus bimaculatus
GAAAGCCATTCCAGTGGTGTTTTATTATCCAGTGAGTTTGGTTGTGAAGCTCGACAACTTAACTACCTTTCATCGCTCATCAACGGAATGAAAATACGTTCACGAACGAAGTTTGAGAGAAGGAAAAAGTAGCCAAACTTAAAAATTTTCAGAATATAATGTCAATTTATATTTGTAGGTCACGTGGTAATAGTTCATTATCAAGCTGACTTTTATCTCCGTAATACAGACCTTTCTAGAACCCACAATTGTACGAAAATGAAAGGGAAATTGTACAAAATTGCCACCAAACAGTCCTCTCCCCTCTACCTCGTCGGAAATTGAACACGTGTTTACAATACTTTTAAAAAAGGAATAAGACAAGCGACAATATCTGAGCGAAATTCAGAGAATCGAAAATAAAACAGCATCGCGGCAAAATGGTTTCAGGGGAAAATGGCCGTGAGCTCACATATCCGTTACAGAGAGAACAAGTCCAATGCCAATCTATTCTCTGATTTAATTCTAGTGACTTCTGACGTACGATTATCTGAGATTTGGTTATCCAATCAGGATTCAATTCCAAAAATTTACTCGTAATCCCCGTTATAATGAAGATCCCGATTGGATTACCACGCGGAGTGATAACCATGTCGTCTGAACGCTAGAAGTCATTATATAGACTATACACGATAAAGCGCGTCCCTGCATGTCTGGGTTTGTTTGTCTGAGAGACAATTGTACTAAACGCGAAAAAACAAATAGAGTGCAGTCAGGAAATGTAAAAATGTTAGCTTTTGGGAGATAATCGTTTGAGAGGAAAGTCTTTTAGGACAAATCACTGGGTATACAATGCTGTTTTTCACAAAATTGACTAACGCTTCTATGATGACATGATATAAACAGTCGACGATATGCAATAAGCTTTAATTTACTCACTTTATATTCTAGTAAATGTGGATGAGACTTGCTTGCTATGGCATTTTAAAGCGAGAGAGTATGGTATCTGCATGTATTTGCTATTTTAGAGATAGCGTGTTATTGGCAAGAAAGGTCAACGTTTAGGTCACGATCGACAGGGAACTGGTCAAGGTCCGATAAGGTCATGAAGAAGGCTCCGATAGACAGTCAAAAATTTGATACCAAGGCAGAAAATCACTGAGAGCAAAGACGGAGTCTGGGCGCCCAAGGTTCTCTCCAAATACGGAGTCTATATTCAATTGAATTCATTACACGTCGTTTGCCGCATGCTCTTCCCCTTACCTTACGACCTTTCGCATGGGAACCCTCCATGTACGTACGGGCGCTCTTCCCCAGCAGTGCAGGGGCGGCGGGCAGAGTGAATCGCAAATCGGCCCCAAACAACCGCCCGACGCTGTGTAGGCGGCTGGCGCCGGAGGTGGCACTGGCGCATGCGATTAGCGCCCGTAAGGTAGCGTGGAGCATGGACTATCACATTAGACGAATTCCGCCAATTCAACGTGGGAAGGTAATGCATTTTGTGGAATTCCGACTGATAGACGCCGTCTGTTGCTTGCTGGAGGGATGGATTTGGAGCCATACTTCGTGTTTATTTGCTTCTTTGAATCATAAAAATAATAGTGATGTAAAATATACATACAATGTATGCCTCACGTGGTTTGGGTTTGTTTTCTTTATGTTACTGTGTCTTAATGTAACAATATTACATTAGTATATATGCACAATGTACAACTTCTAGGAAATTTACACCCTCCGGGTGTTAAATTCTAAGTAGATGAAATTATCTATGCACCCTCCCTCTCAAACTCTTTCTATCTTTCCCTCAACCTCTTTCTCTCTCGCACTCAGTCTCTCTATGTCATATATTAGTCTTGAATAAATGTAAAAGTGTTATGAAATGGATAAACTAACATTTGACAAGTCATTAATATTTGTTTTACTGTTTTCTGTAAGTAAATATGCTGATTATGATCTTTAAAACGTATTTGAATATTTATTTATGCACCAAGGGAGTTGTAAGGGTTCTAATGATCGACCGGCGACAAAAAAGCCCGAGGGCCAAACCCTGATCATTAGACCCTGTTAATGCCTGTGGAATATACTTGTCTTGCCAGTGGTAATTATTTGTCTAATTCGATTGATACAGATTTACTTACTAATTAAATAGATGTTAACTTGACTCAGTTTGTCTTTTCATATTTCCTTCCGGTAACCCCCTTTCATAATTCCCTCCTTAAGAGAACATTTATCACTGAACTGTCTTCGGTATCGAAGGTAATAAGAAGCAATAACGAATCAGTAAAACCTTTTTTGGTTCTTTGGTACACATTAATTTACACTTTCATTTGAAACATTGCTTCAAGTGTTGGCCCATTCCTCCCGAAAACGGAGGTTCGGAGTCGCGTGACCGGCGCCCGCCGAGGGCAGCGTGGGAGGCGCACGACGCGCGCAAAGTGGCCGCGCGGGGGCGGCGCGGCGCGGCGCGGCGGACGCCTTTAATTCCGCCGCGGCCTTTTTGCCGCCTGCACCAGGAAGAGCGCACTTAGGCGTACTTAGACGGCGATGAGCTCACACTCGCCCCGGGAAGAAGGCCCAAGGCTCCGCGCGGCCCGCCTTCACGCGAAACACAGCAGCAGCGGCAGCAGCTGGCCGAGGCGGGCGGGGGTTGGGCGACGACCACGATCCCACGACTTCTTTCTCTCTCGCGCAATTTGCTTCTCGAGAGAAATGCGCCGTTGTGGTGGTGTCATTGTTAGCGTGACGGGTTGTTGTAGTGTTCGCGGGTTCGAACCCGGCTGGAGTTGCGAATCCTCGGTTCTCGCTCCGGTGGAGGATTTTCTCGGCGACCGGTTTTTCTCAGCGTCGTTAGAGCGTCGTTAGAGCCGAAGGGAGTGCATCGCAAAGGTGAATAGATGTCCTAGGATCCGTGTGATGAGTTTGGACTCACCGTGACAGTGACTCAGGGGAAATTGAGTAGGGACTTGTGGTTCGAGACCGATGTGGTTAACGCAATATTTCACTCGACCACTTAGAGAACTATTAGGTTCTAGCCGGGGAAACGTCCAGTCCAGGTTCCTTTGACAAAAGCCCTACTGAAGTTCGCGATCAGGACATAATCCACATGTCAGTTGAGCTTTGAGAATGAGGTTGAGAATGCGGCAGAGTCGAAAATACCATTTTTAGGACATCAAAATGCCGTTTAACTCATAATTATATCTGTGAAATTGATCCCTTTTAAGAATAGCTAGAAAATGTACCGAGAAGCAAAGTGCTAGAAGCAATTTTGTAGCTTACTGCATTACAAATAGGGATCGGCAACAAAGCAACAGGACATCATACAGTGTCTGTACCACTAACCTTCGTAGAATATTTTCGCGAAAAAGACGTCCACGAAATATGTCCGAAACTTTGAGTGAAAGGTAAACGAAACAGCAAACTCAGAACTAGCATTTCACTGCAGTCGCACAAGCCTACGATTTTACTGTGAACAAAACTATGGAGACGAAATGTATTTATATCACAAAGGGCACATTGCCGCACAAAAGAAGATTACAGAAGGAAGAGAGGACACATTTACAAAGCAGCCTACGACCCGTTTCGCCCCACCAGCAAACATGAATCCGGCAGAGGAAGCCAACACATGGTGCAGGTAAGGCTGGATATTTCGGCTTTCAGCACTCTATAGAGACCCCAGATGCATCGCCGAATCGTGGGTTAACCATCCCACGAAACAGCATCGCCCTGCCAGCCGACAGCAAACACGCGACTTCAACCGAAGCAGCTTATGATTTTTATTGGGCACATCTATGGGGAATATATTCATAAAATCACCACTGACATTCCTGCCCTGAACAAAGCCAAGGAAAACTGGCGGGAAAATCGGCTTATAACCCAATCGCCTGGAGGGCAAAAACGACTCGTGCCATGACAGCCAACGAGTTCGCGGCAGGAGAACGCCCACGGCGCCCATTAAAGTGACAATTACTGGAAGTGAGCCCCGGTGTAGAGGAAGTCTTAACGGGGGGGGGAGGGGGCGCGGATTCGCAGCGTGCACTTGGCGCTCACCACTCGCGGCCTGCAGCGCGGGTGAGTTGCAGGTGTTTCGCGGGCGGAGGTCAAAAGTCTGCAGTGCCGATTTGCGGCGATGATGCTGCACTGCGACGTTACTAGGAACCCGTGAAGCAGTACTCTCGCTTCCGCGCAGTCGCGCGATTGATCTTGCCGGAGCGGGTGGCGCCGCGTAGGGAGAGAGTTCGTAAACAGAGGCTTCGGTCATTTCTTTCGTAGTTCTTAAGGTTTTTTGGGGCATTTGTGACCAAAAGAAAACTACGACAGAACGACTGAAACGTTGTAATAAATACATTTCGTCCCCATAGTTCTGTACACAGTAAAACCGTACTGCAGTGAAATGCTAGTTCTGAGTTAGCTGTTTCGTTTGCCTTTTAGCCAAAGTTTCAGACATTTTTTGTGGACTTCCTTTTACGCGAAAACAGCTCACGACATGTCGTGCGCTGCCATAGCAGAAGGTAAATAATCATAGGAATTCTCCAGCAAATATTCGGCTGAGCCTCACTCAAAACACGTCAGATTATCAACTGCATAGTGGCAATTATTAGAAATTAATGAATAACTAAAGTAATACTTTGTTAGGTTTCTGTGGCAAAGTTTTTGAATGTGTCTGAACGTTCATTGTACGAAGCTGTTACTGTTATCATTTCGTTACAAACAAGTATTATTCTACTGTAGTGTACTACATTCAACGTGAAACTTGCGTAAATTTCGAAACTTCTTATAATATTACTTTGTAAACGCGCTGACGAGTCTTAGAATTAACATTTTCCCATTGAAAACCTATGGTTCGGGGACACTGAAGGAATGTGATTTGCTCCCACAGGGAAAACAGAAGGATCGAATGTGTCCCCGCGCCTCCGCCCGAGTGGCTGGCTGCTCCCTGGCGCCCTCTAGCGCCGCTCGCACTCACCTTGGTCCTGTTGAGCGGGTTGGAGAAGTCCCAGCCGGGGGCGACGAAGAGGTACCCGTACTTGGCCACTTTGCGGGTCGCCTGCAACCAAACAGAAGGCAACGCAAATGAGCGCCTGTCACGCACCGCGCTTCTTCTCGCGTGCGCCGACGCCGCCCCGCCCGCCCCGCCCACGCCTCTCGCCTGCCAACGCCCGCGCCCCCCCTCTCGCCCGCGCGAGCGAAAAAAACAGTGGGGCGGAGGGCAGCGCGTGGAGGTCGGCGTGAGTGATGTGGTGGCGGCACCAGTGAGGGGGGCCTGGTGGGTAGTGGGTGATGGATGCAAGGGTGTGAGCTGAAGACGGCCAGCAATACGGCCGGGAAGCGGACGGAGGGAAGGAAGACGGCGGTCAGTAGCCAATGAGCCGATGGGTTCGAGGAGAAACTACTTGCAGTGGGACGGTAAAGATAAGTTATAAATGGGAGAAGGAAAGATGACAAACGGCGAGGCGATTGAATACTGACGGATGAATGAAACTAATAAATACACATTAAATTACAATATTTCTACAATAAATCACAAATGTTAAAATTCTCCATAAATTTCATAATTCATGAAATAAATTGGTATACGGAATATAAAGACAAGAACTAATATGCACTTATATTTATAATTTTTATACAAAATTTTATTGATTTTAAATACACATAGGTATACTTTCAGTTATCACAACCTTGAAACTGAGAGCGGAATGAGGCTACGAAATGTTGGTTAACAAATTATATCAATAAATGTGAAAATAAAACTGACTAGTATATTATATTAAATCATAGATAATTATTCCTGAAAGGAAGTTCGTTACGAAATGCCCGGAAAAAGACTCAACAACAGATAAGAATCGGGGGGGGGGGGGGTGGGGAAATGTTGACATTTTCAACGAAAGCTGACAGTATACGTTTAAAAGAAATTCTCCACGACCTGGGCCATATTTAAACCGTATTATTCTTACCCTTCGTGTAATATTAACGAAGTACGAATTCTTATCAAATTTCGACAAGTAAATTACAACAACCAATTCACCACCCATCAAGGAGGCATCACACTGCTACGCATAAATTAAGGCATATCTACATTATACGTGGATAATTTGACTACTCCAATCAGTTTTTCAACATACGGGTTAGCAACATCTTGGTTTTTATTCTAACGTTACAATTCAACAGATATTATATGAAGACAACAAAACTTATCTTTTGAAGTCAATGTTGACTCCTGGTTTAAATGATAATATAATGTGCATATAATAATATTATATAATCCATGTAATACATATATTCATGCTCACTATTCTAGAATGTATATAGGTAACCGTTAATACATTTTAGGCGAAGTACGATAAAGGACACTTAGTTGACTACGTAAAAATATTACTGCTCGGTTCTTGTCACGATCTGTGTTAATTTCGCGATAACCTAACGGCATATTCAACTTTTCTACCACACATTAATACCATCGAATACCAAAGCCAACGAATGTGCTGAATTTGGAAAGACACGTTCACCTTCCATCATGAGCCGTTCAGTTACAACCGGCCACTTTTCCCCTCACTTCTGCGCAGGCCACCACATTCCCAGGCATAAGGAATGTCTCCGCATCGAAATCCGCGCACAACCCAGCCCGACAGCCTCTCGAGGCGCCGCCCGCCTTCCCCGCTGCAGCGTGTACGCTGCATGTGGCGAACCGCTCAGGTCGATGGCGACCGTTCCGTCAGTAGCCAGACGGCAACGATGCCACCACACAGGAATTCCCACTCTAAAAATGCCGCAAGTAATTCTTTTGTTAACTTGATATAACAAAAAAAAGGAGTTAAAATTTCTAATTAAAGATGCGATTTTTGAATTCGCAGAACCTTACTTCTAAATAGTGGTTCCTGTTGTCGTATTAAACTGTTAAATCAAATAGTCCTTAAAAGATTTTATTTACAAAAAGGGATATCCTGAATAACGTTGACCACCGAAGCTACTTTCATCTTGTCTCTCAATACAGAAATTTCAATAAGGAGCACCGAAAAAGCAACACTGTCTCTCTTATGATACAAATATACTTTCAATACTGAGGCCTAAATTTGTTATCGCCATTTTCTTACAAAGTAATTGATGCAAAGTGCCGCTAAAAATTAAAATTGTTTGTTCTCAATCATCAAAATCGATGGCTGATTCAAACTATAGAGAGGCCCCCCCCCCCCTAAAAAAAAATACACAGCGAGAAAGCATCACTTTGCAAATTCTCGTTTCCGATTATTTTGTTCTATATTCTTAGTATTTGGTATGCACATACAAATCAAAAATTTCCCTGTATTTGGAGTGTTTGTATACATTAGGGACAACCAAATGAATCAACATTGTCAACACGCGCCCACCTTTCCGCCTACGCGGCCAATGAAACCCGAGAAATTCCTCATATGACCAACAAAACTTCCCACGCTTTGGCATTCCCTATCCGCTCTCGATACGCCGCTACAGTTTTCGCGTACAATGCGAGCTGCCGACACTGCTTGCTTGCTTGCTTGCTGGCCACGTGCGCACGACCAGGCGACCCACGCACGATACCGGACGCACGCGCGTGCTCGATCTCCGCCCGGCATCCGACTGACGTAATCGCGTCGCGCGCGGTGGGCGTCGATCGCGCCGCGCGATAGCGCAATGAACGCGACGGATGCGAGCGAAATGATGCGGGCGGGGGCGGAGACACAGGAGCGATACTTTCAGAATACGCGACGGTTGTACCCGTTCCGTTAATATTGATAATACACTTCGATTTTTCTATAGTGGCCCGATAACAGGTCATTGTTTCACCTCCTGCTTGATAAAATGAATATTTTTAATTATTTCATGGACGTCCTCCTTAATGGGGCACCAGAAACGTGCTTATTACTGTTAAAAATATTCATTTTATGGAGCAGGAGGTGTAGCAATGACCTAATGTCATCGACCACTATGGAAGAATCGCAGTATAGGACTCGAACGTTCCTGATTTTCAGCAAAATACGTGGTCTTGGTTGATCTAATTCTGAGCGTCTGTGTGCGTAAACCCTTACCGGAAACAGAGATTTTTAAATCTGAAAAAGAAAGTTGTTCCGTTAAGTCGACATGTGTACAATGTGGACGGGGAAAATTAGACGTTAGTGAGCGCTTTCGATTGATTGATTGTTGGTTATTTCGGGCACGTCAACAAATAAGGGAATTAGTCCTGTAAGTGTAGTGTATGTTTTAGCTCGGGAGGTGGTGGTGGTGGTCTTCCCGCGCTGTATGGAGAGATCCGGCGCCGACCTACCATCGGCCTGCGGGTATTTCCCCAACCATGCACCAGCGCGGCTTCGCGCCAGCCTGAACACGCTCTAAGCTCTCGAGCTGTCTCCCAAGTTGTGTGGCACTGTAGTGCATGTTAGTGTAAGCTTGTGTAAGGGGGGGGGATAAGACATGGAAGAGGTAGGAAAGATCGCGCAAGGTCTGTGGCCCATTTGGTACGGTACTGCTCCGGCATTCGCCTGGTGATGATCGGGGAAGCCAAGGGAAAAAAATACCGATCAGAGCAGCCGGCCGCTAGAATTCTCCTCCCGTCAGCGACTGAATTCGACCTAGCTGTCAAGCTAGTGTCGATCATCCTGCCAGCGTCGGGACTCGAACCAGGGACCTACCGGTCGGAGGGGCTGCAGAAACATCGAGTGATGCCCTGAGGCGTCATCGAAGTACGAATACAATAAAGAGGAGCCTGACGGGTAGCAATGACACCTTCCCGAGTGCGTATGGGATTCGTCATGGGTGGCGAGTAGGAACCTCGGAGGTCTGACGAGAAAGCCGGAACATACACACATGCATCAACGTATTATATCTTCCTTACATACGATAATACGAAAGTGTCACGGACACTCACACACGCGCGCAGAAAAGCCGGCACACTTACGCGACCATATACAGATGATTCCGATTTATGCTGCTTCACATGCCGTTGTGAATAATAATATCACAAGTAAAAAAACAAATTTACGGCCAATCTACTGTACACTACTACTAATTTCTTTCTTCCTTTAAGTTCTTTTTCTGTCACTATCAGCATTTCATCGCATATCATATGATGATTTTCTAAGGGTAAATAAGCTTAACATTACTTTTTCAGATACTTTGCAATTGAATCTGTATCTGATTACCGATACTCATGCGAGGTTTTTCCCCACCTTGTGGTCTCGCATACCTTACATTCCAGAGGACCCCACAATGTCTCAATCTAACCCTGACTGTGTGCATACGAAGAGAAGAGATAAACTGATAAATCGTGTTGCCGCACCCTCCCATGTTCCGAACCTCGTAACATTCACTACCTAATTCCTTGTTCACTCATTAGAAACGGCCCGTGGCACCGATGTCAGCGCGAACAGGCGGCGCGATTTGCAAGCAGAAGCGATTGCGCCATCCAACGCGCATACCCGGGCAGCGATAGATATCTGGATATTCGAGCAAGTTGGCCTGTCGCGAAGGCCCCCGTGGGCCTGCCAGAGCAGGTCGACCGCTGCCCACGGTGAGGCCACGCTGAGGACGTTTGCCACAGATGTCACAATACCCAGAAGCTCGTTTATCACAACCGCTGTACAGGGTGATTCAGAAGAAAGTGCGCAAGCGCGGGGGGGGGGCAGATACAGGTGTCAAGGGAAGCTGTTTTCGTCCTGTACCCTCGATTAAAGTGGCTGGGACTGGGATAATTTAATAAAAAAACATTTTACCCCCCCACACACACACACACACTCCCGCGACGTCGCCATAACAACGCCTACTCGAGGTGGATGAGTGGCTACTTCGCATTGGTAAAGCATAATTTAATGCTATACGCTTTTCTTGAGGAGCCGATCATTCTAGGAGGTGAAGCCATAGCGGTGCTGCAAAATTAGTCATGATTTCTGTGTTATATTTCATTATTCAATTTAACAAGGTATTCAAATATTTTTATTTAAGAAAAATATGCAGCAGAAATCATAATACATATTTTTAGCATTTTTATGTGACCTTGTCCGAAAACGCTTCTCGATGTTTTCAAGTGATTCTACACGACTCATGTTAGTTGGTAAGCAGACCTCGCAAGGGGAGAGACGCGATTTTTGACATAGCCAAAAGCGGCCCCCAGCCCCTTAAAGACAGGGTTCGCTGACAAAAATGTAATTTAAATTACAATTTGTGCATTATTTTTTTTCTAAAATATCCTTATCCATAGGGGCAGCTTATGAAGTGCGCAAAGCACGTTAGATTCCCATTCCGGGTACGAAGGAATCTTGGAATCTTGGTTACTCCATGTGGAATTGATAGCCAATGAAGATTCGCGTCAGATTTCATTATGGTTCTGTTTTTTTCCTCATTTCTTCTCTTTCTAATAACAGTTCATCTTTAATACTTGTTACTCACATCACACAATCATCCGCCTCTTCCTCATCATCAGCATAAAAATGACAACATTAAAGCCGAAGTAATTTGCCACTAGAATGAGTGCTCATTCGAGCTAGCTAATTAACGAGAGGCGAATTTACTCTTCATTTGCACTCTGAGCTCCAGTCATCACGCGACTACATACGCTAACGCGGAGGGGTTTCACGCTCATTGGAAAGGATGACCCATTAATCGTTTCGTAATTATGAGGAAGGTGAGTCTCTATAGGTTTACAACAATGAATGAATACCTTATGTTTTACCACGCTATTGAGAATCCGATAGGTAACAAAACGGGATGTAATTCAGTGAGAGACATGGGACAGTTACGAAAAAAGATTGCCAACGAAGTGTGCATAATAGTCTATAATGAATACGAAAAAAAAGAATCACTTCTAAAAATGAAACAACCCCTCGTTTCTTCATAGAAGGACATATAAAATCAAAAGACATTTTAAAAGTGTTCGAATAGATAATGACAACAATACCCAAACCTGTTTGCCTTCTACGCAGGAAACCAGATTCATTTCTTCACAGATACATAAAAATGAGATTCGAAGATTAACGCCAAAGATACAGCTAATCTGCCACGACAAGGACTCCCATTCTTTACAACTCTGCAGGAAGTGCGACCTAAATGCGTCTCTTAGCAACAACACGTGGTCTCAACACAGTCCCTGGATTAGCCCCGCCCGCCCTCATAAGGAATTCGCCCCGAGGGTAGGCCGTCGAGAACCAGCGGGCTCCTCAGTCGCACCAGCTCAGCGCTCAAGGGAGACCGGACCGGTGGGAGCGAGACGGCTGCCCCAGGGAGCAAGTGGCCGCAACTGGGGCGTACAGCTACCCGGTGCACGCGACTCTGCGACGCATGGGACACACGCGGAGTGCGGGGCGCTGGCAGGGCTGTGCGCTTTTACGATCTCATTATAATAGCACGCGTCACGCTCTGGAATGCTCCTATATTGAAATCGATGCAACCACTGGACAATGTCAACACGCTGACATTATCGCTCGTGGTGTCTCGATGTTTAGAAATTGAAAGATATCGACAAGATTTCTATGCGAGACCACACACTGAAAATCTTCAAGATATTTTTAATAAGGTTATTTTAATTTATCAAGAAAGCTAAGATTTACGTATTTTCATGAATATTTCATTCTCATAAAATTCTCATAGTAGTAAACAACTTATCGTAGTGCTGATATAAACAATACCGTATCGATAAATTAAGTATAGAAAATATTGCAACGCAGCTAGGCCTAACCGCCCTTCCGTCGCGCCTCCACACATTCGGCATTCGCCAAGCAGCGAACTTCAGCTCATTCAATTCCAAACAGCTGATGTGCTCGGAGAATGTTCGCTTCCTTTGATGTGCCCAAAAGACCGACACGCGGTAGGCAGGGAGAGCACCGAATGTTCCTCACTCGGCAAATGGCAGGCAACTCGTCCACACTACTTGCGATTCGGCGCCTTAATACTCTTCCCAGAAACGCCTTTGCCCCACCTAACATAGGAGCAACGTTAAAACAATCGATTGCATGATGGGCAATTGCAATGTGGAAAATTATTTACTACTTTGAAATGACTTCAGTTCCATATGTACGGAAATGTCGTCACGGATCACCCGAACACATTGCACAGTAATGTACTATTCATAGGCGTGCGTAGGCTAGAATAAGACGGTGGGTCAAATACGTCTTTCTTTAATTAAACTTTATAAAATTCTTATGACTTTTACTAGCAAATAAATATAACATACGTATTAATAGGAGAATTAAATTATAACTTTAAATAAAAGTCATAAATAAAAGTTTTGTAATGAACTATAAAAGGTTACCAGACTGGCAATTTCCCCAAGTGTCAGGTTAAGGGAGGGGCAAAAAATAACGATAAAAATATTGACGAAAATGAAATGTTTTGCAGCTAAGGCTTTGGGTCATATTACAAAATGTTTAGGGGTCATTTCCCCCTCCTTTGTGTGCACCCCTGGCTACTATCCCATGACCTCACAAGGCCGAATTCAAACGCGGTGGCGTCAGATAGCGTTGCAGCATCCATGCGAACCACTGGACACGCCCTCCTCGTTGTGAGTGACATGCCAGCTGGCGCAAAGGCGCCGGCCGCTAATTCGCTTCCGGCAACAAGACGCGCAACGTTTCTGCGGCCGCACGTGCGCTCTACACGCCCACCCGCGCAGCCGCATGTGGGCGCACAGTAGCCCGCGGCCAAGCGAATGGTCTGCGCCGCGGGCGGAGCGGGGAGGGG
>BOPP01000025.1:3083679-3106487 GCA_017312745.1 Gryllus bimaculatus
GAGGCGGGGAGCGAGGCGGGGAGCGCGGCGGAGCAGCTATAATTAGCACATCGCCTCCAGCCACCAACGGCAGCTGCAGCCGCTAACCGCAGCGCTCGACTCCCAGAACATGGCTCGGCTACGACCTCACCTAGTCTGCTGAGAAAGGGTAATCAATGCAATGCCATTGCTTAAGCGTGCAATTAAAAAGAAAATTATTGAACATTAAAGCGAAATAAAAAGAGATTGCCGTTGTCACTAAATAATAGTTCTTAGTCGATAGAAGATAGCGTTGAAATCAAATAGATTTAATTATTTAATTCTACAAACTTTACTGGCGTCTAAAAGAGTTTAGTAGGCCGCAACCTTCTGTAACGTTCACCCTCATTAAAGAAGGTGTCTCCCCAGAAGACAATTTTATTCTACCCTACTGGACCCCCACACTTCCGGCAAGCGTCTTCATTCTCACGACTGGCTCAAAAGTAACAAGTGCGTGGTCTTTGGGGTTTGTTTTGCGAAGTGTTCCTTGTCCGAGAGAAGTAATCCGAACACGCTTCATGATCCAAGCAACGAGACCCATATTTGTCCAATCTAAACAAAGAAATATTTCGTCGAAGTGATCGTAAATACCGCGCGATCGTGATGTTCAAAATTAAATCATTGATATTAATAATACATCGATTAAAAAACATTGATATTTTTTCATATCGATATTTTCAAGTTAGTTTAGTAATGACAACTTTTGAACGTGCGAAGTGAATATGAAGAGAGAGGAAATACAAGGGCATGGAGGTCATCTCGGACGCGAGATTTTGGTCGACGAAGTTTGTACGAAGAGCGTGCCTTTGGTTCCAACCCATGAACTAACAGTGTTACCATCAGCTGTATTTCATATTTTGACTTTTACAGTCTTGTGATCATAGGCATTTTTCTTTCCGAATAATAATAATAATAATAATAATAATAACTGAATAAGAGAAAGAAAGAAGCAAGAAAGAAGAAATGGAAGAAAAAGAAGAAGAAAGAAAGAAGAAAAGTATGAACAGAAAAGAAGAAAAAGAAGAAAAAGAAGAAAAAAGAAGAAAAAGAAGAAAAAGAAGAAATTAAGTAAGAAA
This sequence comes from Gryllus bimaculatus, assembly GCA_017312745.1. NCBI lineage: Eukaryota > Metazoa > Arthropoda > Insecta > Orthoptera > Gryllidae > Gryllus > Gryllus bimaculatus. The sequence goes on from BOPP01000025.1 coordinate 3,084,774, forward strand.
AAGAAGAAAAGAAGAAGAAAGCAAGAAAAAAAAGAAGAAAAACGTAAGAAAAAGAGAAGAAAAAGAAGAAAAGCGAAGAAAGAAGGAAAAAGAAGAAAAAGAAGAAAAGAAGAAGAAGAAGAAGAAGAAATTGAAAAGAAAATTCATCGATGAAAAAAAACAACCATCGGTGTTAATACCACGATGTTTAATTCATCGATGTTTCTACAAAAACATCGGTGTATTGAAAACATCAAATCGACCTCATCAACAGCTCCGCGAGGAGCCTCCGGTGGCGACCCCGCCCCCGCAGCGGGAGCCACAGCCCCGGCAGCTGCGGCTTCTCGCCGTCAAATGGAGCGTTGACACGAAGAGATACTTGCGCCTGGAGAGGCCGACCTCGGGGCGGAGCAGCCGCTCTTCAAAGCGAATGGCGAATGCGGCGCGGGCGAAAAAAAGGAAGAGCTAAAAATAACGATTTCCTCTCCTCCGCGCTTAAGCTTCCGGAACGGACTCTCGTTAATTTGCTCGTCCATCTGGTAACCGGACGCCTCCTCGCAAGGGTCAGCGCGCGACGCTCAATGTTATCTAGCAGAAGTAGCGCATATTTTTACAAACTCTTGATTGTGAAATCTATAAGAAAAAGATAGCGTAGTATTGTGACACATATTGCATGGATACAATATGAATTATTTAAGTCGAATGTGTTTTTCTATTAAAGTTCATCTTTATACATCTGCTTAGATGAAGTCAGGATATTTGGAGTACAACTATATTTGATTTATATTTACCTTTAGAAGAATGATCAGTTATCGTCAGGATGGAGATTCAAAATGTAGAATCTACATATTTCTCTTATCACAGAATAAGTAATAGTACTTGCAGTTCTAGACGTTATCCTACACATTCTCGTTTAATTTCGTTTTTCGGTGCTACAACAGCTACCATTCAAATTTTCAGCTACTGTGACCAGCTATCATTCAAATTTTCATGCCCCCTCATAACACATACTGAAAGTGGACTTAAATGTACAACTGACTAACATACTCGTGCGAGTAAGACATTTGCGAAACATCTTTAATACATACTGCTTGGTTTTGACACTTACCCATCAATAGAAAAAGAAAATAATCGTAATAATGATTTCAATACGAGTGGAGCGCAAAGTTTTTTGCGAAATCGAGTTACGAGTTGAAAACTCTCAGAGTCGCGTTTCCTACACCGATCATAATTCATTAAATTCAGTTCTGTCAACTACATTCTGCGTCGCTTCTTTTTGTGTTTGTTCATCATCCGAACATAATCACAGGCACACGTCCCCTCACAATTGCTAGCAGTCCGAGTAGTTCGTTAACCTACCACCCAATGCATTCTGTAAGTGAATGGCTTATGGCTTTTTGGAAGCCTTTCAACGCAGCGATCGCAGTTAGCGCTCCTTCCTCCACCCTCCGATCATCGATTCCGCCGCCGCCCCCCACGGCGCGTCGACCATTGTTCGGTCACTGCCGCCCCCGCCGCCTCCGCCGCCGCCGCCACCCACTGGGTCGTAATGGGGCAACGCGCGCATACATAAAAATAATAAGACGCAAGACGCCCGGGATCGCCGAGGTGGTTGGAGCATCGACGCACAGGGTGGGCACACTTTTCCTAGGGGAAATTTCCTGACTTTTTCCGATTTTCCGGCACATTTTTCATTCCTGGAGAAAATGTGTACAGTATTTCACAATATTTCATGAAAATTCTAAATAACCGTCGATTTTGAAACTCTTGACCTTTGGAAAGAGAAGTATTTTTCTCCATCTCACATCCCCATGTACTGAAGCATTGTCAGAGTGATACAGCCAATGCGATCCATTATCTGTCAATACATGTGTGTGTCCTCTGACATTCACTGAAAAAATGAAATCAGCAATACGCACGTAATAATTAATTTAATGTAGTATTAAATGAACACATTTTATTTGCTGTTCGTGAGGGTGTGCATGGTATGTTTTGGAAAACTATTCAGTGTGGTATTGTTCATTTTTCTTGCTGCACACGAAAAAATTAAGCATTTTTGCTGCTGCCCATCACTAGTAGTTGATATCAATTAATATTGATTAATTAATACAAAAGCTATTCTTGCACTAACGACTTACCCACGATCAAAGAACCTAATATCTTCGATTGTTAGTGCTACTCAACTAGAAGGAAATTTGTATTTAGCCACTTCATGTCCCGTATCGCAACTGGCCTCGACGCCGTTATATCCCGGAGTTTCAAGACGGTCACCCAACCAGGAACCCACGGTGTCTCGAATTAGCTTAAGCCCTTCATGTAGTTAACAAATTCGGCTAACGACGCCGGTTCCGCTGACGCAGCCTTTCAGTAGAACCATCTCAGCACTCGCCTGGATGACCGAGGGAAACCACGTAAACTCCGGTCATTATGGCCGGCACGGGGATTGAACACGGACCTCCCGAATGCGAAGTGAGCGCGCTGCGCCCTGAGCCACGTCGCTCGATTTGCAGGAAAAGCACGGATGCAGGCAGTGCGGCGGAAGCGCGGTTCGTGGCCACTGTACACCCACGAAGCGGAGCGGAGCGCGGAGCGGCGCAGTGTAATGGTGGCCGGGCGCCCGCCGTGGTTCACTGCCTGCGCCGCCGCCCCCTCTCATCCACCGGCTCTTTATCACGCGCTGCACTGCGCCGTTGCGGGGTCCAGGGGTCGAGACCCGCCGCCGCCGCCGATACCCCGGTCGATGGTCTCGTTACCCTTGACCGTGGACGGTGACGCCACGATGCAACCACGGGAGGGTGTGCTTATACCCTGGGGAATTTCCAGTATACGAAGGCTCGTTGTAATGCGATGGGAGAATTTTCAAGACCCAAAGGCTAGAGGGCGGAAGTCAAGAGGTATTCTATTATGATGAGCCATAGCGTTAGAACTGTTTCACGCGGATAAAACCTGTCAACGCTCTTCTTACTTTTATAGCATTTTACAACATATGGTCTTACGGGCCTTACAAAAAATGAGAGGGTGGGACTGTTTATTCACATCACGATGCGCAGATGACTCTGCAATAGAAACGGGCACCAAATAATTGTCCCAAAACATCAACGACAATTTAGATGTAACTTCCAGTCTCTGATTTCGCCACTCCAAGTGCCCCTTCTCGGTATGCACGTCATTGGGTCGCGTTGCACAATTGCTATCAGTGAAAAGAAATTAACAAATAACGAGCACCGTGACAAAGAACAGCGACGGTCGGCCTGGCTAGCCGAGGTCACTCATGCTGAAAAGCCGTAGCTGCGTCGTACCACAAGGGTCGCGGGTTCGAATCCCGCCAGGGGCATGGAGGTTTGTGTGTGTGTCCGCATACCGTTACCCTCAAAGTTACAGTGGTCGCTATATGATCTTAGTAGTTGAAAAACGACCTTAAATAAGGGGAAGAAAGTGAAGAGAGTATTTGAAAACCGACCTTGATACAATAACTACTCTGCTAGTCCACTGCAGCGCACAGTCTCGTGATGAGCAGTTGGCGACCCGAGTCGCCCGTCGTGAAGCCTCACGCTGCGAATTTCACACGTGACGGAGGGATTGGGAGGCTGAGCGACGGTTCGCCCATTGTATCGCGAATCGCATGATCAGCGGCTTAATTGCAGAACAATAGGGTACAATCAATTACAAAGAGGTTCATGTACCGCAAGTCCTCGGCTGTTCCTCGTCGCAATTTCCCTTCCACACGACTGGAATATACAGAGGTTACGACTAATTACAATAATCATAATACAAAATAAAATGAAAGTACTTTGACATTTAAATTGTGTAGAATACAATAAACTGAGTAAATTTTCTCTACAAGCTATTCAATCATCAATTACACGGATTACACGTCATTCATTATATGGATATTCTTCTATTTTTGTGTCTTTTAATTAACTTCAATTTCGCACTCCGGAAACTAGTATTTGTACATTTCAAACAGCACCCTGATTCATTTGACCTTTGAAGCAGTCTAAGATTAGAAACGCTTCTTAAGAGCTGAGTACGCGTTGCCTCTCCTTTTAGAAGAGGACTAAGAACTAACGTAACTTGCCGGTCGTTCACTCGAAGCGCTCCAGTGAGAAATACGTGCACGGCTAGAACGTTAACATTCAGTTATCTAGTTTTTACACCGACTCTGCATTTGTGATAATCACAACAGTACCATATTGTTGATTTAAGTGTCATTAACCCTAGTGATTGCCAGAAGTAACCGATCTTTCTGGTACTCCACACAACCTATTGCGATCAATGTGTCCTCACGTTAGAATAAAGATTCATTGGCAGTTTCATAAGACCGACATCTTCGATAACCTTTTTAATCACGATTTGATATATTCAACAGTATCGACACCTGCCATAATATTTGCACTGAAAGACAATTAAAATATTCACCAACGTTTAATAACAAACAACAAGTAGTCGCAAAATCTCAGTGCGCAATGTTAGGCGTGTAGGGTGTAAAAGACCCTTACGACGTGCCCAGTAAAATTAAATATCTCCGACAATATCCTGCTCTACTGGGATTCAAAGGAAGCCTGTTTCGAAAATACAGACACGGAACACGTCTTGGGGAGCAGGAGGTCTGTGGTGTAACGCATAGCGCAGAGAGATTCAGGTTGGATTTCGAGAAAATCCACGTACAATTTGTAAAGGAGAATGCAAACTCTCAAACCGGGAGAAGTAACTCTGGGCATCCACTGATGTCGCTGCCTCTCATCGGGAGGTCCTAGGGTTCGAGTGCCGACTGTGGCAGGATTTGCAACACTTGCTCCACAACCAGTTCGAAAAAGCCGCAGTCTGGAGGAGAATTCGAGCGGTCGGTAAACTAATCGGTACTTTCCCGAGTTCTTTTCTGATCAATACCAGGCGAATGACGGAACAGGATACTAACAAATGGGCCACGGACCGCGCGCGACCTTTCCTTCCTTTTACTTGTCCTATTCTCATCTCTTACTTACACATAACTACACTAGCATGACGAACACAACCACACGTGCCGAGAGACCGGTTGGGAACCTTAGAGCTTGTCCCAACTGGGTCAGTGGCCCGCTGGTGTGAGATACCTGTTGAGGAAAACCTCGCTAGCCGACGGTAGGTCGGCGCCAGATCTCACCATCCACCAACGCCACCTCACGAAACTAATGACCATAGCAATTGACGCGCCCCGCATCACTAATCAATTAAAAGCAAACCCTCAACAGGTCTTCTCGGAGTCTTCCCGTTTCCTCTCCCCTCCTCCAACCATCTATCACGCAATCATATATTCATGAAGTCATAATTCACGGACTTCAATGACCTCAGCAGTTACAGAGCCACTACACCCCAATAAATTAAATTAATGAATAAATAAATAAAAGCAGCCAATATCCCAGCGAGTACGCAGACCGCGTATATACATAACTTCTCGGTCGACCTCCCCAACACGTGCGACCTCTCTCTCCTCCAGCTGCGAAGAACTGGGGAATATCTGTGGCCCTTACAAGGTTATCGCGGTCGCCGCCGGGTGTTAGGTGCCTGTGTGGATCTCATATCCCCATCTCCGGCTTTGCGAGTTGTATCCCATTACGGTCTCGTACGATGGAATGTCTCGGCAAGCGCTTGCTCCTTTTTGGTTTTATCGCTTCTTTCGGAATGAGAAGCGATTCCGATAAATTAATGTTCTTTTTTAAAAAATACAATGAAACGGCTCAGTGTTCTATAATTCTAAAGCGTACTTTGCTCGACTTCCGAGATAATTAACCTCTGTTAAGAAAATCATTAATTATCAAGTTAAGCGAGCGTGTTTCTTGCGTAAGTGCAACGTTATCCCATATACGTAGTATGTTCCTGGGTCAGTGTACTGTGTTCATGCTGACCATTTGAGAGCAAGGCCTGTAATGAACTTTCTAAAATATTATTTTTACTTCATCCCATATCCTGCGATAATATTTATGAATTTCTGTCTGGGATGTGAATTCTATGCTAGTTTTCTTTTTAAATTTTTTTTGTCGATAAATTTGAACAGTTAAGGGAGATAGGACCTGTTCTCCTTTTAATCCAAGCTTATTAAGATTGCACATTGCAGCGGCTGTTATAATAATACTTAGTAAACTACACTATTGCGGACATCATCCTGCGAGTGTAAAAGTGGTGAATATTCGTTCTTTAATTAAAATTTTGTAATCTAACAGAATCTTTCAAAATCTGAAGTAAATGAAATTAACTTAAATTATAAATGATGTTTACTAAACCTGTATTTGTTTCGACATTACAGTATAAATTATTGGACAGTCCTATACAAGCATGCCTAATATTTTGGATAAAGCTCTTTTTTAGATTTTGCAATCTATAAGAGTACACCCTAAATCAATGAATGTCCGAGAACTCAGTTGATTCGAAAGAGAAATGTACTCAAAGATATTATAATTCAGTGATGTACGAAGAGATATTCACTAGAGTTGAGGCATATTTTAGGCCCATCGTTGGTAGTAATTTAAGGAAACAATTTCGAAGACATTCATTTAAATTCATTCATTTTATTTCGCAGGCAATCTAAAAGGTTTTTGGTAACTACAAAACAACTTAAATTCTTAAATTCTACTGCACGTTTTAAATTCTCCATGTTGCATGAAATGAATACAGAATTTAAATAAGGTTTCTAGGGACGCGTATTTAAAGGGCCAAAGGAAGGAGAATGACACCTTATCTTCCCTGAAATGACAACAAAAGCTTCCATTAATGATCCTATTTTCATAATCAAATTACGTGTTGGAATGAATGGTAAAGTCTGGTAGCGCACTACAACGCATTTGCTGTCAACACCTCAAAATATTAAGAGAAATTCAAGCTTCGAGGAGAGCATTCACATTCCCAAAACGCCGCTCTGTAGCTTGATTTGTTTGTGTTTACCATGACTGCAGCAACTCTGTTGCAGATTACGGTCTTCGGGAACGAGGAAGCAGAAGCGGATCAGCGAGCGAGGCACAAAAACGTTCCACAGCTGCCACTCGCTCTGCAATGTGGCTGGACCAACAGTGCCGCAACGCAAGCGCACCAGTGGGGCAGCGAGTGTGCGGTTGTCGATGGTTAAATGAGTGAACGGTATTGGGTGGTAAGTGGATAAAGTATGAAGAAAGACCAAGTGGTTTGCGTACGTGGTGAACGGTTAGTGAGTGAGGATAAGGGCGGTGCGAGGGCGGAGAATGCGAGGGTGCGAGAGCTAGAGGGTGGGGGTAAGGGTGCAGGTAAAGAGGTGCCGGAGGACACAGAGTGCGAGGTAAGAGGTCAGGTAAGAGGTGCGAGGTAAGAGGTTCAGAGGGTAGAGAGTGCGAGGTAGAGGTGCAGGTATGAGGTGCGAGGTAAGAGGCGAGGGTAAGAGGTGCGAGGGTAGGGGTGCGGGTTAGAGGGTGCGAGGTAAAGGGTTTTCGAGGAAGAGGGTGCGAGGTAATGAGGCGTGCGAGGTAAGAGGTGCCGAGGGTAAAAGGGTGCGAGGTAAGTTGGAACGATGTAGTGGGTTGAGGGGTATGTGGTTTGAGGGGAAGTGGGTAGAGGATGGGTTGGGGGAGGTGAGAGTCGTGTTGAGAAGTGGTGAGGGGTATGTGGGTTTGAGGGAAGTGCGTGGTCGATGAGGAAAGCAGGCCGGCGTTCGCGAACATGCGTGCGAGTGCGTGCGCGGCGGATTGCACAAGGGCCCCATTGTCACACGACTGTGCAGCTCTTCCGTGTTACGCACGAGGCGTGCGTGTTCCTTCGCCCATCCCAGCTTCTGGGAACACGATAGGAAAAATGGCGCGACAACAGAAGAGAAGCCACGGTCTTCGATCGGTTTAGTTAATGCACGGGTCAAATGCAATTTTTTTTAAAGGAGATCTGTCAAAAACATAGTTAACTTTGCATACTTTGTATCACAATTAACCTTTGACGAAACTTGCTTTTTGTACAGTGCAATCCCAACTTACTATTTTTGAGCCGGAAATCTCATGATCATGATGATGATCATGCCATTTGACAGGCATTTCTGACTCTCGACTATGGTCATCACGAAGCGGAGGTCTTATTTCTGAAGATTCAACTTTCAGAACATCAGCATTGTCAATATCCATCTGAGATTTCAATGTACGAAAAAGGAAAGTAATAACTTTGCAGATCCTAACTAGTATTCTTTATGCAATGTGTGTTTTGAAGTTCACTGTATCGTTGAACAATAGTGTCCGGTTATTTTAAGCGGCAGCAAATTTATTCACCTATTTTTTTGCAAATGTCTTGATATAATTAAACTGATTTCAAAATACATTATTCAAACATTCCTACGTAATTAACATTTATAACTGTAATTAAGATATTTGCAAACAAGTTTCAGGATTTGCATGTCAGAAAATTCTCGCTTTATCTACTTCAATGCCCTCAGTTCTACTTCACAGGGTGACCACTACATTTCCTGAAACAAATTTGCCTTGTTTCTCCCGGTTTTCCAGACCACTTAAAAAGTTTTCACTGATAAGATTTGAAGAACATTTCACACTATTTAAAGAAAACGATAAAGAAAGACAGAAACTAATTTGTCAGCTCTCTGATTTCGCTATGAAAGGGTGGAAATCCTCAACAAATAGACATTAAGCAAAACAAATAGCGCTGTACTATTTTGTTTACGAATAATATCTAATTGTACAAGTATCTCAAAATGTTCCCTAACTGAACTTCCTAACGATTCTTCCGCAAATGCCTTGATTTTCACCTGAATATTCCAGAGAAGAAAAACATATCCCTGATTTTTTCAGATGAATAAAATGCCTTGATTTTCCCCTAAAGTTTTCAGAGCAATGAAACGCCGTAATTTTCTCCCCAGGTTTTCCACATTTTCCAGAAAGCGGCCAGCCTGTTCAATGGTGCGGGGTGGGCGTTGGCCCGGAGTGACTAGCAGGCGCTGAAGCGGCTCTCAGCCGGGACGGGCGCGCGTCAATCAGCTCATCGTGTTGGCACTTGGCAGCCCCTCGCCGCCCCTCTGCACGACGAGACCTTTGCCCGGCAGCCAGCGGACTTCGCGAGTTACGACACACCGAATTAATTACAAAATGTTATTTAAGCTCTGCGTTCGACTTTTTTTTCTTATGGTTGATTTACAGAGGTCGCATAAACATCAGGGGCATTAGCGACCACATACTAGTTACAGCAACAACCGCATATTACATGGTATACACTACAGTATACTAATACGCTAATATATTCAGATGGCACTACCGTTTACTATTACATTATACATCACAATACGAGGTTTAAATAAATTTGTGTATGTTTATTTCTTCTAAAAGTTCAAACACTTTAATTATTTCAATATAGTCACTGAGGTATATGGTAAGGTCAGCAGATTGTCAGTATTTGTTTACCAACTGGTGGTCATTAAAACATGGTTTATAGATATGTCTATTCTGCAGAGAGCACTTAATTTTGAATCTTCTTTCGTTAGTAGAAGTTGGTGAGTAAATTATGTATTACAAATTCTCAGACGAGTTACGAGTGTTTTTTCCTATTTGAGGCAAAGGAGCATGACAATCAAAAATTGACATTCTTATGTGGAACACGTTTGGAGGTAATCAAAACCATTGGTAAATTTCAAACTTTTCCACCTCTTCGGCGAAGTTCAGCTTGTTAGAGAAGTAAGTCCATTCCTTCCGTGAAAGCATTATCAACTATTGAATTTCCCATAATCCCTGTATGAGATGAGATATGAACATTTTCCGTATTCCTGTCTGTGTTCCTTTTTAATCTGCACGTGAATTGAAACCAGTGCGAATTAAGAGGTGTCATTCCTCAAAGCCTCTTGCGGAACGAACATACTTTTCAAAAATGCAAAGCAAAACATACGCATTGAACAAAGTTCCTGGATACCACTTACGCCCTTCGACTGCAGTCGCGTCCTTCGTGTGCTTCCTTCCACGAGGAGCTCGATTACTGCACGAGCCGCGTCGGTCGGCATCGACGCTGCTCACTGGTTGCGACGTGTCCCCGGCGAAACACTCCTGCCCATCTCCCGACTCTCCGATATGGAAGGGCATTATTCCCAACGGCTTCTACCAATTTCCTGCGTCATTCTAAGACATTTCTTCCACGGAGAATGGATGACTTGATGCAGAAGCGTTGCTCGAAGGGGTTACATTCACCTCGCACGGCGGTAGTCCAACGACTGATTTCACATTGCTCTCTGTGCAAATAGAAAGCACTAAACAAACCATCTGCCGTAAACGCATATGTACTGCATTGCTTTCAGGGGACAAATAAAATGTGATAATATTTCTTTTAGAGAAAAAAAAGGGTCCCAATTGTTAGTCACAACCCTCATATTATTTTAAATATTCATTTGTGAAGTCTACAGAACTGCCTCGGAGGTGAAGGGGCTTGGAACCCTTGTATAATGTATCACATTCATTTATTACAATGTTACCTACTACATTTACGGTCCCCTGTGCCCGTTAAAAGTTCGTATGGTGACCGCGGCATCTCGTCACCGAGAGGCCCCGTTGGACGCAAGACGCGCGCGCTCCGGATGGCGCGTAGGGCAGCGGCGTCGCATGCGGGCCGGCGCGGGCGCGGGTGGGGGCGGGGGCGCGTCGCCCGACAGCGAAAGGGCGGTCCTGCGAGAGATTTATGGAGGCCCTTGCGGCCGGCACCGCTCACGAGAGCGCGCAGCGCGCCCGCAGCCTCCGCCCTGGCCACGCAGGGCGCTCGTAGAAGCGTGTGGATGACGCGGTGCGCAAATATGTAGCTTTTCTTTCCCTCCCCAATCTTCCACTTCATTTTCATCATAATCATTCTTACCTGTTTTCATCACATTTTTCCTCCACACCATCGTCATTACAGTCTTCCTCCACACCATCGTCATTACAGTCTTCCTCCACACCATCGTCATTACATTCTTCTACTATATCATCACATTTTCCCTCTATATTATCGTCATCATCGCGTTCTTCATTAAAGTCATCGAATTATCCTCGTCGTTATCGCATTCACCATCACCATCACAATCGAATCCTCCATTATTATTATTATTATTATTATTATTATTATTATTATTATTATTATCATCGAATTAATCAACATTTTCTACCTCATCATATTCTTGCTATTCTTAATTTTCTTCATTTAAATAATCGCCACAATCATGAGATTAATTAATCTTTCGACGTCGGGAATATTTTAACATCAACAATTTGTATTCGTTTTCTCGGCTATGGACAATTTCCAATTACGTCGACAAGTTATAATATTTAATTTTGTTCAAGATTCCCACTTTAAATAATATTCAAATAATTCAAACAGAATGGGAAAACAGGAGTAAATAACTTTTAATACCTGTTTCAACTAGTAGTTAACTGCGGCTATCGCTGGCAACGGGACGTTAGTTTTCGTGATGTCTCTCTCATACATCAATACAAACGGAACTCAAAGAATGAACGTAAAGAAGGTAATGATTTACGAAAACTGATTTTATCAAACGAGTACAAAATGATCACTTAGAAGACGTCTGGGCATGGCCGGTACCAGCGCAGAAGGGCTGGTATATAGTAAGTAGCAGAGTGAATTACTCACCAGGCGGCGTGTAGCTCGCTCTCGTATGCAGACAAGCAAAGGGCGTACTCGCTCCTGACAGGCCTTCGAGAACGTGGCTAGACGTTGTCGTAGGATGCATATTGGATTAGTAGAATATTGAACATCAAAATTATGTTGACAGACACCGACGTCTTTAAACATTGGTTTCGATGACGGGCAATTGGTCTGGCAAAGAGCATGAATCATTGCCACTCCGGCTACGGCAGAGTGGCTGACAGCACCTCAATCACGGACGGAAAATACTTGGACGGGAGTATAATGAGGAATTCCTTAACTGGTTCGTTTTGCGATGCTGGGTTCATTTTTTTCCTGCAGAGAGACGTACCAACATTTCTACACTTCGTGCTCCTGGGAACTAATTTGACGGTTTCGCGGCGTTTCTATGGTTCATTGGAGGAAGAAGGGGAAAGATGGAACTTATAATAAAAAAACACTTAATAATGTGTTTCAATTCACATTACACTTGGACCATGCTCTTGCATTGAACAGGAACCTTTTAAGTAAAATTAAGGCGCAAATAGAATAAAAATCATCAATGTAATCCGATGTCAATCTATTCCGATAAAAGAATGTCGGTAAGATTTCCAAATACATTTAAAACAATTGCTGAGAAGTTCCCTTCTTGGCCTCTGGTTTACACAAATATATTTTTCCAAATGTGACTTGGTAAATGAGCCATGAAGACACAGATCAATATTTTCTTTATATTAACAAAAAATCATTAAACATTCACAAAGTTGCAAAGAAACAGCTAAATAGTGTGATAAACATCTTCCAATTTAATTCGATAACTGAAGGAAAATGAGTTCTTCAAATTGATTTTGGAATTCTTCCATGCGTTATAATAATTTAACGAATGAGCAGATCCTGGTCATAAGAAAACCATAATATTAATTTTGAGAATGACATATGACACGCTATTCTGTCAAATACTTAAAAATCAAAATGAGGAAAACTAACAAAGAAAAGCATTGCAATATATCCAATATATTTGTACAGTAAGGCAAGAAGCCACAGTCTTCGACAAACGTTCACTTTTGGGATACGTTCACTACAGTACAATGCTCGCCAGCTAAAGCCCTTAGAAACCTCGTTTCAAAAAATTCCAAACTTCGATGTCTTGCTCAGACATTACTCCTTATCATTATTCCAATCCGTTAAGCCTAATCCGTTCGCCTTCCCGTAGATTACAGGTTTATTGAATGAATGATCGGTGATCTAATTTGAATAATGGAGCGATGAGGAAATGAGAGGTAGCTGTCGGACACACCCCACTTTCCCCACCATGAATTCCGCAGGGATGAACCGAGATTCACGCCACGCCACCCAGAAGTGGAAAAAGAGCGATCTGATCAAGTGACAGGCGAGATCCAGCGCTGATCTACCCGTTGGGTCCCCAACCAGGTACCACCCCCAGCCGGGACAAGTTCTAAGCCCCAGACTGGTCTCCCGGCATGTGTGGTAATGTAGGGTGTGTAAATGTAAGTGTAATTAAAGGATGAGAATAGGACAAGACAAGAAGAAAACAACGTTCGCGGTCCTTGGTCTGTTTGTTAAGGTACTGCTCCGGCATTCGCCTGGAGTTGATCGGAGAAATCCACGCCCCCAATCACGCTCTGACTCCACCAATGATCAGAGCTCAACGTTACTGTGGGATCTTCGCCTCAAGATCCGCTCCGGAATAAACGATCTAAATAGTTTTCCAAGATTCCCGCCATTTCTTTGAATCTCTTGCGGCCCTCACTATAGCGCGTGCATGCGTGTGTATGTGTCTTCGTATGTATGCCCACGCGCGCAGTGTAATGCTCTCACCCACACAACGTCGCGCGTCATCTCCTCCTTTACTCAGAGATGCCCTCGGCTCTCCGTTCCTGACTGTGCCGGACGGCGTCGACACGAACGCTGTCGCCTCCACCGTCCTCTCACGTAGTGGGCCGGCGCAGTTACTCCCCGCCTTCCCACTGAAGCCTTCGGCTGATTGGCTCGGCATCCTTTCGCTGCCTTTCTCCCCTACCCCCATCTGCACGGCACCCGCACCCCCATTTACACAGCGTTGCGTTCTTATCCTATTCACCAATCCTTCCCTCGTATCGACCCGATTCCCTTTCTCTTTTGTAACATTCAGTTTTGGCCCACCACACACGGCGAACAGGTTGGAAGTTCCAGAGTAAGAGAGCACGGAAATGTTAACACGAGAAATACGAGCCGCAGTCGCACGTCCCTTTTGCCTCTTCTCCGACTGCGACATCCTTATGCTAAGAGAAGGTTTCCCCTTCACAGCACCCAACTGGCGACATATACTGAGGCGCACTACGGATTTTTCCCAGATTGGGGTAGTGTTACCGGTAAAGAGTCTAGCAGAATTGATTTCTCATAAAAAATACATTTACTAAATATAAAATGTATTTTAATTAAAAAAAACTTATAATAATTTATTATGCACGTTAACAATTTATATAATAATAATAATAGTAACAATAATAATAATAATTAATAATATTTATTTCTTGCTATAGAGCTTTTCGCTCGGTAGCAGTATTCATACATAACATATAAAGACATACAAAGACACACAAAGACAAAAAAGGTAAGAATACATAAAATAGGGAATATAAACTACTAATTAGAAACTACGAATACATACTAGAAATATGGTGAATGACTTTCGTTAGTATTTAAAACCGATAAAAGATGTATTTTTTGCGGGGGAGGGGAGGAATATATATATAATATATAAAATTGGCTTCTGAAGGGGAGAGTGTCTGAAACACATGAGCCCCCTCCCCTCCTTGGGTGCGAAGCCAATTTTGAGTCATCCTGTGTACGCCTCCAGACCAGACGCCGCCACCGTCCGTGGGAGTCGGCCCAGACGCCGTGGCCTGGCCACCGTTCCGTTTCGCTTCTCCCCGCCCACGCGACGCCGCGTGGCCGCCGGTGTCTCCGGCGGTGGCGAGGTCGGCGCGGCGGCGCGGCGCGGCGTGCCGCGTCTGACCCCGAACGCCTCCGCCCCGCCGCCGCGCCGCTTCACGCCCACCGGCGCCTCTCACTCGCCGCGCCCCTAATTTACCGCTACCCGCCGGGGCGCGCCTCCACGACCGCAACCGGGGCATGGGATTTTCAACCGGGAGGGAGGCCCGGAAGTTCAGGGACGATATTAAAACAGACCAATAATAATAATAATAATAATAATAATAATATCATCATCATCATCATCATCATCATCATCATCATCAAGCTGTCCCCATGGCGCAGATGGTTGTGGCAGCTGACGTCTGCACCGTGGAGGCTGCAAGTTCGAGTCCTACGAAAGCAAGGACGTATTTGTGATTGTCCCTTCACCCCCATCTTCATTTTATCTCCCCATATTTGATCATTCATTAAACCCCATAATCATTTCAGTCAGTGGTTTAATCCCTAAAAGCACAAAGATACGCTCGGAGATTGGAAAATTAGAAAAATTGTCAAAATGCAAGTGTCCGTGATACAGGACACTAGTCACATTGCAAGAAAGTTCTTGGGGTGACGAGCTTGATTGAACTTGCGATATCGTCCGTTCGACCGAGTGTGGAAAACCCAGTTAGACCCCTCGAGTTACGTTACTCTTCAGAGCAACGTTAATTTTCAGGCTAAACTACTGGTCGGAGACAAAAAAGAACTGCTCGGGGACAATACTTTTGTACTTGTCTTGGCAATTTTTACATAAGAGCAACTCCATACATCAATTTCCAGCCAGGAACTTGAACTGTTACGTATTAGCTCTACGCTTTTAAGCTCCACGTCGCACATTTGTTTTCTCTTTTGTTTCTGCAAATGGTGAAAACATTAACCGAGTGCTTGAGGAAATGATCAGAAAGGAATCGCGCAAACACTCTTTTAGCTAAAAAATATTATTTTACTCCACACATTTCTGTATCATTGAGGTTTCGCTTCTACCGCGCGTGGCGGCCACGCACCCTCATAAAAAAGGAAGGAAAAAACCTTTTTTTTTCTTTCTTTCTTTCTTTCTTTCTTTCCTTCTCGGTCTTCCCTTTTAGACCGGCCCGGGCGTTGTCCCTCAGCTGCCAACCGCAGCGCGGCCTTGACGCGCGTGTTTTGCCCTCCGCCGCCGCCGCAACCGCCCCGGGCGCCATCGGCCAACGACACACGCGCCCTCCCGCCATCTTGGACGCTGCGGGCGCCGCCGCCGCCGCGCGTTCGCACTCGCGGCAGACGACGCCCATGACACGAACGCTGCAGTGTTTTCTTACACGGACGAATTTTTACGATACCAAGATCAGAGGATTTTCATATACGGTGGATGAATTTTTATGATGCTATACTAGGATTTATTTAATCGCGCACTTGACGTAAATCAGCTTTTCACGGTTTTATACAATCGGGAGCTTGAACGCCCCCATGGTCACGTCACTGTAGCGATATATAAGCTCCCGTTTGGATGAAACCGCAACAGCTGATTTAATAAAGTTCGTAGGACTAAATAAATCATACTATAGAGAGTTTAATTTCGAGGTCGACGAATGTTCATGACACAAAGACTCTAGGGTTTTCCAAAAAGGAAGGCGAGTTCTCATCCTACGAAAATCAATTTTTATGATAAATCATTTTTTTACACAGTGAACCGATTTCAATGATACAAAGACTACAAGGTTTTCTAATAAGGTATACGAGTTCTCGTTATACATAGTGGACGAATTTTTATTGTACAAAGACTAGAGGATTTTCTTATATGGTGGACGAATTGTCACGGCAAGAAACTGTAGGATTTCCTAAAAATGAAGACGAGTTCTCGTGATAGGAAGACGAATTTTTATGATAAAGAGGATTTTTTTCATACCCGAGACCGAAATTCAATGATACAAAGACTCAAAGGGTTTCTTACACAGTTACTATTTAACCGAAAATACTATCTGACACTTTAAAATTCTCTATCACAGGCAGCTCGCGTCAAAAGATCCGTGTGTTTTGGTACCGTCAGGATGTAATATAAACAAGCGTTTGTTGCACTTGAGAAGATTCAACATATCTCTTAGTATTCGAATATGTACCAGGATTTTGCTGCATATACTGCAATAAAAACGTGACAAAATATTTATATTACCGTACAGTCACAATGATTGGCAATCTAAAATAGTCCACTTGCAACTTCGAATTAGCGGGCATAAATGGTTCTATTTGTAGCTACAAGTAAATCGAAGTGAACGAAGCAATAGGTCACGAATGTTCCAAGTCGTGATGTTAACATCCTGTTCCCCGCGATGGCGGGCCCCCCACGAAACCCTGGTGGAACGTGATTGGCGAATTTCATCAAATATCGACACGTAAGCTACATCCTTCGTAGCGGCCACCGTGAGCGACATGAAGTGGCACTCTTTCACTCGCGGTTTCGGGCCGAGAGCGACCCGACAACGACAGGAAGGAAAAGGAAGAACACGTGGGAGTCCATTACAGGCCCAAACTCGCTGACCTTTAATGTAGATATGGTGTTCATGGAATTTCCTATCAATGCACACCGAACATTGATAGCTATATAAATATTATTGAATCTTTAGTATCATATCTACTGAAAAATACTGAATCTTAATATCCGATATCTAAATACTATTGTGCCATGTTTCTCCATACATCAATATAAGACATACGGTTCAAGAGCGGGTATACATAATTTAGTTAATAAATTACTTGTTTCATTTTATATTTTCACAAATAAGGCGTCTTTCACACAAATAATAAAATATTCAATATTCACTCAAATAGTACTCCTTTGAGCCAGTACTGCAGTGCTGCTTAATTACGCGCTTTATTATAACTTGTACCCAAGCTCTAACCTATTTCTATATAGATAGTGAAGTTTCAGCAGCAATATCGATATCACATTATAGCTTTGAATACTGCGATTATATGGAAACAAGAAGTGGCGCAGAAATCGAAAATACCTAAAGCAAGTATCAATACTTGCGTTGGATGAACGCAACGAGGAAGATTGACTGAAGTTCATGCGAGTTCTTATAACGCAAATATAGATTTAAACTAAGTCGATTTTGAAGGTCCAAGAAAGCAAGTATTCAGTTTGCAAGTATTACACACGCGCAAAAAAGGCGTATTAGTGCTCTCTTCAGTCGACAACACGGACATGTTTGTACGCTCAAAAAATGGGGCCAGCTTGCCGGGGCAAGTGGGAACGATGAGGTGAGGCGGCGCTGGTCGGGCGGGAGGATCGGGCCGGGGCGCGGCCGTGGCGGAGCGAGGTAGGGTAAGACGGAGTGGGGCAGGGTGAGGAGGAGCGGAGCGGGGAGGGGAGTGGCGGGGCCCGGAGGACGGCCAGGGAGGGGAGAGGCGGGGCAGGGAGCAGAGAGCGGGGCTCCATCTTGCGCCTTTTCCTGCCTCCGCTCGACTCCTTTCGCCAATCTGCCTCATTCTCAAACCTACTGCCCCTTCCCCTCCTTGCCTGGGTTTTGCATCCTCCATTTTCTCTTCCTCGCGCCCGAAACAGGTAACGATCTCCTTCTCCCCATTTCATCCTCTTCTTTTCCGTGTCGCTCCTCTGTGAGAAGAGTGTGCGTTATTCGGGACGGGCATCGTCCGCCCTTTCGCCAATTAATCTTGCCGCTCATTCTTCCGGAACCTACAGCCCCTTCCCTTCCTCTTCCCAATTACTTTCTCCTCTCTTCCCTTCCCAGTAGGCGTCGTCTCCCATCCCACCCCATTTCTGTTCCCCCAACCCCGGGCGGAAAGGAGAGGGGACGGGGCCGATGCCTCGAGACCTGTGGTCCGTGGCGAGGCACACCGCCCCGCCCTGCCTCTCCCCGGGCGCGCCTATACGTGAAGAGCCTGGGGAAAAACAAATTAGTAGCTGCGCGGACCCGTCTGGACCCGCGCGCCCGCGCGACGCCACCACTGCGCGTTTCCTGCCTCTAGCGGTGCTCGATTACTCACGGACCCAATAAACGCCTCCCCTCCTCTTCGCACTTTTCCCAACGTCCCTCCACAACCCCGACTCGGCTCGGAGCCAAGTGCACCGGTATACCCCCCCCCCCTTCCCCGCAGTTTTCTTTATTTATCGTTGTATTCTTATTCATGCCTCTCTGTGTTGCATATGGTAAGCCGCAGCGTCGTCTCCGCTTCGCTCCCCGCCTCGCCCCGCGCGAAGCGTCTCTCT
This sequence comes from Gryllus bimaculatus, assembly GCA_017312745.1. Lineage (NCBI taxonomy): Eukaryota > Metazoa > Arthropoda > Insecta > Orthoptera > Gryllidae > Gryllus > Gryllus bimaculatus. The sequence goes on from BOPP01000025.1 coordinate 3,103,519, forward strand.
CTCCGCTGCCGTGTGATTGTATGTGGCTCCGATGGCAGGGTTCGATGTAACTATGCCTTCTAAAAGAAATTTAGGAATTTGGTCCTGCACTATCATCCCACTTTAATATATGGTATTATGCCATGCAGTGTCAACAAAAATCGGCGCGATACGTAGTTCGAGGTTGCTTTAATCGACTATACCGTGTTACTCGAGTGTGCGCCGGTTTTTTGTGACTGGGTTTCATTTCATCAATCTGCTTTCCATTCACTGTCGCGTCGCTTTCTCTTCCTTTAGTACAACGACTTAAACAAACATCCTAAACAGTATAGAAAATTTCAAGAATACCCCTATACAATATCACATCTGACTAGTATATGTATGCGCTTGATAATTTAGTCATTCGGTCGATATTTGTTCAGTAGTATTAGGAAGCCCACGTTGTTAATAGAATTCGTTTATTATAAACTTTATAGAAAAGGAGTAGTTACTAGTATGCGCAGTTATGCGGGCAGTGATATTATATTACAAATATGTATTAATATTATTTAGGGCGATGTTTTATTAACACTTAATTAAAGTTATTAATTAATTATAGATAAAAGTTATTTTATTTATGTATTATTCCAAGTAGGCAATTAAACTATTAATATTAGTCCATTGCAAATAGGTTAAATAGGTTATTTTAATGTAGTACGTTAAATTAAACACTCGAGCTATGTCGAAACCTTCGTTGAAAGTCAGTCCTCGGCTGGTGGACATAGGATCACGAGTTGGTGCGTGGCTAGCAAAAAAAAGTAGGAGGGGCCGCCTCTCAGCCTAACTAAACTTGTTGTTAATCTTCATGCCGAAGTGCTGAGCCCTCATTGGGTTAACGCTGACAAAAACATACAGACCCAACCTGCCAAAAACGGACCCTGGTCCTCGGGGTGAAAAGCAAACATGCAATTCGAGCAACGAAAACAGTTGGATGATGGTTTCTTAGTTGTGGCTGACTTGGGCACTATGCAGCGTCCCACGGATGACGGAAGCGTGGGAAGCCAAGAGCCAGGGGAACCAACTGGCCTGACTAAGTTAGCACGAAGGCACAGCAGTATATCTTCCATCGCCAGTGAGCAACACGAATTAAGTGCGCGAGAAATGAGGCGATCAAAGCTTGGAATGAGATCATGTAGTAACTCTTTGAGCGGAGGAAGCTAACAAGACGGAAGGCGAGAATGTTGTGGGAAATGTTTGATAAATTATTCTCTTGCGAGCTCGGGAACGTTCTAAGCGCCCTGTGTGATTACTTACGGGGGCGGATTGGCGGCGCTATGCTGAAAGGGGCCGATCCTTCTACATTACCGAGGACTAACGCCCAACACTCTTCTTGGAGCAATGGCCGTCCAGTTGTGTCGTTCCTGGCCAACTTCTTTGCATGTAGAATAAGCACGTATCGCACAGCTCGTGGATCGTCAAGTTTAAAATTTTTAAAATAACAAAACACTCGCAGGCGCCCCATCCCAGAAAACAAGACTAACTATCATAAGTCGCACCGATGAAAGTACACGCCTGACCGCCCAGCGCGCTCCGCGAAGAATCCCCGCGCCTCAATCAAGATACATAATCGACACAATAAGTGAATAACCGTGCTAATGGAGCGCCGGCCGCAGGGTCTGAGAATGAGATTGCTGCTCCGCCATACGCTCGCCCTGGTCGGCTAAGGGCTGGGCATATAGCGTGGGTGGAGCTCCCGCACCCATTTTTCTCAGAGTTCGACACAGGTCGCCACTCTTTCCAAAGTAGGGCTCCCCATTATAAGTATACCAGTTTCTCGGCCCTTGACTTCAGTTAGGATGCGTCTAGTCAGCCTCTCGCATCCAGTTTTCGTCCCTCCATTTTATCTTCTAGGCTCCGGCATGAGTTCAGAGCACAGAGGACAATTACCACGGGGTAAGCAGAAACCACCGAACCGGCCGAGACTTCACAGCCTTCATGCAGGACGCCCCACCCCCTTCAAGCATCCAAACAAACTACGCAGAAACAGGACTAGAGGAGCCCCAGTCCCCCAGACATGAGCCGGGGCGAAGGGATGACGGGGAAAGAAGCTCCACAAGGAAGAGTGAGGCAGAAGGAAAGGTAGAGCACCAGTCGGCATGAGAACCGAAGGGGCGGCTAGGGCACAACGAGGCAGAGACCAGGTGTGAGGACAAGCCATGAAAGGTTAGCAAGCAGGGCGAGGGCGCGGAGGGACGGGAAAAAAAACAACGCCCCACCCAAGAAGATTGACAAACCCCCCCCCCACCCAAATATGTCTAGTCCTAGGCCCACGCTTCCAGCCGCACTGGCCGAGAAATTCTAGGACCAGTAGGAGGCTAATAAAAAGACCGCGAACTCCGTCACCAAGACTTCTGCCACAGGGTACAAAATAGATTTCGCATTCTAAAGCCAGTTAAGGGAAGTAAAGAAGAGAGATGATCAGTAATTGCCACGCCCAGACGCCCCAACGACATCACGATGAAACACTCACAAGGTGGCCGGCCCCACCACAATAAGGGGGCGAAAGCCCCCACAAACCCACGCAACGATCCCCAGCACAGGTGAACAGCTCGGGAGCACTCACTCCCCGTGCGGCAAGCGTCCCATTATGCCGCGATGCCGTTGGGGATCTTGAAGCGACTTTCGCAGCGGCGCCGCTCCTCTCCCGCTGCCCGGAGCCCGCTTCCGCTCACTTTCTCTCCACAGGATCGCCATTTCCAGTGGCACGACCGCGCAGTATCCGCCCCGCCGCCGCCCATCTCCCGGAGTCCCGCCGCGCCCCTCACCCTTTGCCCCGCTCCCACCCAGTTCCGCGTCTGTCCGCTGCCTCCTCACCTCCCCCCGCCTTGCCCTGAATGCCTTGCCCCACCTTGTTCCACCTCGACCCCATCTCCCGTCATCCCGATCCTCCCTTCACAACCCCGCCCCCCACCAGTCCATGCCTCACACCAGCCTCCCCACCTGAACCCGTC
>BOPP01000025.1:3106512-3117867 GCA_017312745.1 Gryllus bimaculatus
GGGAGTGGCGAGACGGAACGCCAACGCAGGTTGCCGCGCCTCACGACCCGTCGCGCCAGCGTATCTTCGACGAGCGGGTCGCTTCCTTTCGGAATCTGTGTCACACACGCGGCGCCAAGCTCTGCTAACTCACGACTCGTTCGCTCCCTCAAAACGACATATCTTCCACGAAAAGCTGCCTGCTTACAATTTCTAGGTGTTCTTTGTACAAGAGCGGAGCCCCGCACGGCGTTGTGTCGGTCTGAGCTCTTTGTGAGAGCCGAAAGGTCCAGCATTCAAACTACAAGCACAAATGAAATATTGCAAGAGAGCGGCAAAGCAATACACACGAATTTATCAGTTGCACACTTGCAGTTAGCAGCAGAGAACAAGAAACAGAGAGCGAGCAGCCAAGAAAGAGGAAAGAGACAGACAGGCAGAAACACAGCAGAACAAGGCAAGAGAGAGAGAGAGAGAGAGAGCAGAGAGAGAAGAGAGAGAGATGGAGAGAGACAAGTCGCAGGGGGATTGCAGAAGCAAGAGATCAGGGATCATCTTTAAGCAGCAGCGGATTGGTATACAAAGATTATTCTAGGAAGGGATCGCTTTGACATTTACTGCTTCGCTACTGCTGGCAGCATAACTGCAAATTATGTCCATGTGCTCACTTAGGTTACGTGTTCGTTTGCAGTGGGCTGTCTTGTCAATGCTTTCGACAGGCTCTTGCAATGCCATCGTCAGGCACGGCTCTTTTGTTGTCCGATCTGTCACACTTCTTAAACCCACTTCTCAAGTGGAGGTTGTGAGTTCGAGCGTGTAGCACTGTTTTGTGCATGGTTGGAGCACAGCGGCTAGCAGTGCACTGCCACCAGAGCGGGGGCCACCGCGGTCCGCAGCCGCCCTCCGCGCGCTATTTCGGGCGGCGCCGGCGGCGGAGGCGGAGGTGCAAGGGGGGCGAGGGAGCGGAAACGGCCCACATCGCGCGGCGTTGACACATCCGCCGGGCAGCGGCGGCCAAGCGCCCGCCGGGGAACCGCACTACGGCGCACGCACGCCCTCGATTTATTGTCCGTTCAACGGGGCGCCGTAATACGCACTCGAGCGATAGGTCTCTACGAATTTTGGGTGGGAATTAAAAAGAGTGAGGCGTAACAAAAACAAAAATCAACACTACATACAGGGAAGTAGTTTCTGTGTATGTCTTCCCAAAACCATACGTTACGTATGGTGTACAGATAGTCAAATACTTGTAAATTCTATATCTGTGGGTCGGAGATATAGGACACTATGCTCATTTTTGGCCGAAATAAGATTTTTAATTCAATTATATGTGTTACTTGTCCTTTACCCAGAGGTATACAACACGATGCCCTCAGCAGGAATTGGGGGACTTACAGTGCATTTAAATAACGCCACGTCCACTTCGAAGTCCAATGTAAAACATCTAGAAACTGTTCTCCTGTAAAATTTAGTGAAAGTGACACAACCCTATACCTCCAACTCATAGTATTTGCAATTTCCTTTTTGTACATATATCGCGAAATACACATTTGTTTCATAGAATTATTACCAATCGTGCAAATTGTATCGAATTTCACATCCCTCTCCAGCAAAGTAGAGGTCAAGCAACGTAACTTTTATTATTCTTGTTCCCTCCACATAGAAACAATGTTTTAACGCAGGGGATGTTTGGAGATTCTGCCCGTCCCCCGACACCTGTCCCGAACTTCCTCTCCTCCTCCTCCACTTCCTGCGGTCTCCGGTGGAGCGGGGTCGGTCGAGTCCGAGTGTCCCGGGAGGAAAGTAGGTCGTTTAATGGCCGATTAATCGCGATCTTTCCGCTCGGGCTGTGGAGCGGTGCCTTCACGCCATCGCGCCTCCGACGCCGCCGCCGCCGCCGCCGAGCAGAAGCGCGCGGATGCACTCGGCTCGAAAAAGCCGATGCAACCGCTGCCCCGCTTCCCACGCCGCCGACGCCGACGCCTCCAGACTGGGCCGACCAGCGCCCCCGGACCTTCGATGCCTCCCGGAGACGACGCTATCCCGATGCGGTCGATACTGACATCTCTCACACCTGTTTGATCTCCGATTCCTCAGGGTCGACTCCTCATGACGTCAGACCACGCTGTTGGACCTCCATCATCCACCCAGTTTAACTTCCGGTACACCCGTGTTAGACGCTGTTTGACTTCTGATCCCGCCAATGGCGTGGCTTCCATGGTCGACCATGGATCTCTCCTATGGTCGACGCATTTGACTTCCGATCCTCCCACGATCGTCGCTGCTGACTTCCCTCCCACAAACTTCATAGCTGTTTGTGATGGCGCAAGTTTCCCCCAAAATTTTATCATAAGACCGACAACGGTTCCCATCCTCAAAAACTACCCTATCAGCGTCAAGAATAATGTACTACCGTTGCAGTTGTTTATTTATCTTACGAATTAATGTATCTTTATTATGTTTAAGATGGTCGTTTGGGAATTAAGTGACCTTCAATTACTACAGTCACACCGCACAGAGATGCATTTTGCACGGTATGGGCGGGTCCAAATACGAACACGGGAGCGAACGGTTCTTTTTCGACGGCGCGACAGGCTTCGTTTAAGATGGTGGCACTGATAGGCAGTACATCACAACCGGGGCGAGGGCCCCAGCAAGGGCGCGCGGCGTCCCGCGTGCGTCGGAGTTATTGGTTCGCGCGCGCCTGGCGCGGCGCCAAGCTGCAGGAGGCCGCTGGAGGAACTATTTCGAGCATCGGCAGGGGTTTTCCCAGCTGCCTTGAGCTGCACGTCGCTGCAGCGGAGAACGCGAAGGGGCTGACGAAAAAGAAACTGAACCGAGTAATTCCCTCCCCTGTGCGTAATCTGGTTATACGAGAATTTGTTTTTATACGAGAGCAACATATTCAGACATCCCGTGAGTATTTGAAGTAATCGTCTAGCGTTTACGAATAGACAACTTGTTTTATAATCAATGACCTCATATCACGGTTACATCATGAATAATTGGACAACTGGTTTAATAAGATTAATGAATTTATCTTCATTTCGTAAATAAACACGCACCCATTGCTCAATAACCAGAAGGAAATTAACTGGGCTAATATTCACAGAAGACTTTATTAGGGGAATCCACGTCAACATCCATCACATTTTCACCATGCAGCTGATGGTATGTATTAAATTTTGTCTAAAATTGATTTCGGGTTCTCATAGGATTCGACTGCGCGGTTCCTAAAAGCAGGGGGTTATGGTTTCACTCGGGGTTCGATGAGTTTCTTCACGTCCTTTCCATTTTTGAACCAAACACAAAATATTTTTTTTTTTACTTTTTTTTCTGTTTTCACAGAAGCATGTTATGATACTTTCCAAGTAGATGCGAAGCTGTATAAACGTGCTTCATTTTTTTCTCGTAAGGAACTTTACATTTTCAAAGTTACATTGATTTGTTTAGACAACATTCGACCACTTCATTCCGTGAGAATAATGAGTCTAACAAACGTACTTGAGTTACAGTCCGGCGTTATCTGCGCTGATCACGTCTGCAAACTCTTCTGCTATATGATCAGCCACCTGACAATAATTTAATAATACAATGCACCCAAGTAGACCAAAAACTTAGTAGTGTATACACTGCTTTACATTATTTTTTTTCTTGAAGAGCAATGTGACCAAGCACATTCGTAACTCGTATTTAACACCAATTCATCACCGACTTTACCCAGGAACAATCGCACACATTTCCGCTTAGTAAAGCGTTCGTGGCAAAAGAAACCCTTCAGCGCACCATCGATAATCCACAATGCACGAGCGATCAATGGCAACGAAAGCATTAGCGCTCGCCTCTTAAGCGGAGTGGAGTGGAGCGAGTGAGCAGCGACTCTGGCGACGAGCAAAAACCGCCCACGGACAACGCCCCCCCCCGCCCCTCAACCCATCTTTTGCGCTTGGCCGCCTGTGCGGAGCCAGGGGAGTGCGGCGGTCATCCTCCATCGAAAACGACGACGACATTACAGCATTTATTAACTCCACGTTGTTCGACACTTACCACTGTGTGTTTAATGTTTTCACTGTTGTAGATTTTTGTTGTGCGGAATAACAACTAACGTAAGCTAACAAACATATCGATATAAAAACGGGGAAATTATAGATAGCAGATATATAGAAAGAAGCGCCACACAAGAGAAAGACAGCGCACTCAAGGAGTAAGACAGTGCGCACCAAGAGTAAGGGACAGCGCAGCAAAGAGTAAGACACGCTGAACACAAGGAGTAGGACAGTGCGTCACCAAGATGTAAGACAGCGCCAAAGAGAAAGAAGGCACCAAAGGAAAGTACATCGTGACACCACAGCCAGATGAAGACAGCGCACAAGATGAGAAAGGACAGCCGCACTCTTAGAGTACAACGACAGTCGGCACCAAGAGGTAAATGGACAGCGCACACAAGAGAAGGAAGTGACACGGGCGCACCAAGGAGGAAAGCGATCAGCGTCACAATGCAGAAAGATAGCGCACCAAGAGAAAGATCAAAGATAAAGAAAACAAAGAAAGAAAGGAAGAGAAAGCAATAACAAGAGGAACACAGAGAAATAAGAATAGGAAGACAGGAAATAAGAGGAACACAGGAAAATAACAAGAAAGATCGAGATAATGAAGGAGGTGAAGACGGAAAAGAATCATAAGTGGTGAAGAGGAAGAAGAGAACCAAAAGATGATAACTAAGGCGAAGAGAAGGATGAAGGATGATGAACACGGCCGACATGAAGGCGTCGTCAGCCCCTCGACTCGTCCAACGGGCGACAGCGAGCAGGGCCGCCAAGGAACGGAACCGGTGCACCGGCCGCTCTGCCCCGCCCACCGACCCGTTCTTTATGGATCCCGCGGGAGCGGCGCGCAGCGGTGTTCCCCATAAACACCAGCCGCGCCGCGCCGCGCCGCGCCACACCGTCGCCGATCAGATGGCGGCCTTTATATTTACGAGGGTGGGCGGAGGGCGGCAGGCGGAATGTCTTGTGCAACGCCTGTCAGGTGCGCATGCGCGTTGTTAATGAGTGTGTGTGTGTGTGTGTGTGTGTGTGTGAGTGTGTGTGTGTGTGTGTGTGTGAGTGTGTGAGTGTGTGTGTAACGCCGACCTGTCACTTCGAGGGATTTGCCAATCCGCGCGGGAAAAATCACGCCGGCCTCGTTCGCTTCGGCTTGTGACCACTCCTCCGATGGCATCTAACAATTTCAACCCGTTCTATCGTGATATTTTTGTTTTGTGGCCGTGTTGCTCAGTCCGGACTTCCAAGGATTGTTCGCGTCAGTTGTAAAAGCGGAACCACGTTCCAGTCTCTTATTTCTTTCTACATCTTTCCAGAGCGGACAAGGTCTCATTTTTCTCGCATTCCTTCGCAAAGCTCTCGACTAACGAGAAACCATAGAACTTCTACATATTAATTTATCGAAGTGAGAACTTGTACATTAATTCTCATCAAACGTGATTACACAGTGCAGTAAAACACACGATATTGTAATTTATTATATTTTTTACTGATACTTGATTGCTCGTTATTACCTCCGGAGCGAAGCTCGATAGACACTGTATAACTCACCTGGATCGAGAGAATCGTGGCTACTAGGGAAATATGAAATATGTTGAATCATGCTACAAGTTCTCTTAGGCAGAGAATTATGAATGGGCAATATGAAAGACAAACCGTATCAAATTAACTACCAGTTAATTAGTAAATACGTAATCCTGAATCAATAAAATTAGGTAAAAAGAAAATCATGCATGTACCTCGAGCATTAAATGGTTCTAATATCTCGGAACAAAACAAAGCTTTTAACCTTTCTGACGTCGCCTGAGCATTAAACCCTTATAACGCCATTGATGTATACATATTTGTTTAAAACGAAAGTAAGAAATGCTATTATGTAGTCACGAAAACGTAAAATAATGGCATGAATTGGTTGGTGTCTGTTGTAGGTTGGTACACACAACTGATGCAATTTTGTGACGCAATGGCTTATATGATAACAAAAGTTAATGATTACGGAAACAAACTACCAGTGTCTGGAATACTGACGTCACGTTTTAATTAAATAACAATTGTACGATTAAAATGCACCGAATTACGTGCGTAATTATGTGATTGTTGTAATTTTTCGATTCCAGGGGATTATTTCAATTGTGTTGAAGGTCACGCCGTTCCCTTCCGTTCCGGTACTTACATTTCTTCTGGTAATCTGTCCATTGTTTGTATGTTCATTAGTAACTTCTGACGCTTCCGAGGATTTTCAAATTTTTGTTTCTCACGTGTGATTGTCATCATCAACATCAATCATCATCATGTAACAGCACAGCATACTAGCAGGCCGTAATGGAATCAATTTGTGAGTGAAGTCGAGGAGTCGAGAAAGAGGCGTTGTACAAAGTTTGCGTCGAAACCAAGGAAGTTTCGTGCCGTGACGACTGTATGCGTTGTATTCCGATAATGATACTCTTGATTAGCATGATTTGAGTATATACGAATATTATTAGATAATTACATTAAATAAATAAACTTTTATATTTACATAATTCCACAAATTGGATGTATCATGCGAATAGAGAGTTAGCAAAACACTTCGCCTCCAGAGTCGGTAACAAATTTGACATAACATGAGTGGTCGATTAGCATGCGACGTAAGTGGCGGAGATCTGGATCGCGCATTCGAGGGCGATGCGTTTGCCTGGGCAAAGTCCCCACTGAAAACGTGGAAACCAGAAGTGCCTATTTGACAGCATCTGAAGCACCGCAGCGGCAGCTGCAACAGCGGCCCCGAGTAGCGCAGGAGCGGGCGCTTCCAGCGATTGCACGCGCGATGACGCGGGGCCTCCCGGGAAGAGTGAGCCGCTGCCCCACTTCCGGGCCCTTCCCTTCCAGCGAACGCCCCGCCCCGCACAGTTGCGCAAACGAAACAGAGGCAAAAGGAAAGCGGAGGAGACGAGATAGAGAAGGGAGGAGGGAAGGGAAAGAGAGGGATAGAGAGGGGAGAGAGGAAGAGAGAGAGAGGGGAGAGAGGAAGAGAGAGAGAGAGGGGAGAGAGGAAGAGAGAGAGAGGGGGGAGAGGAAGAGAGAGAGGGGAGAGAGGACGACTTGACATTTGAAGCTAGCTGTTTCGTATTTATGTCATCTGAAATAATGGAAGGGGGTTACTTCTTAAATGGTCTTCCTTCATCGTGTCATACTGTCAGATTTCCTTGAATTTAGTGCTACAGGGACACCAACTGGAATGCTAAGCAAAACGTGTACCTATTTATTATAAATTAAAAATAATACCTGTATTGTCTTAAAGATTCAGTAACGTATCCACGTAAACGGTGGATCTTTATGTTGCAGATAACATTCAAACTTCATTTGCTCAGTGCACTTCAGCGCATTCGGCCCACTGCCCGGCCGCTGGGAGGCGTCGTCGCCGCTTATTCCGAGAGGCGTTTGTTTTGACGGCGGCGCTCCCAGGGAGAAACGGGCGAGGCTGGATGCGCGGGCGCAGGAGGCGCGGGCGCAGCTGCCGGCGATGCAGTCAGCGCCACGTCACGACCCGCGGGGCGGGGCGCGGCGGGGAGGGGCGGGGGTCGTGGACCTCCAAGTGGGTCTCCGTCCTTCTCATAATAAGTCCTCCACCTCCCTCCTCCGTGTTCGACTTGGGTCTCACGCGTTTTACGCGGGAGTCGAAATCCGGCACGGGAAAGGGCCTGGAGTAGTATCTGCTAATTTGGTGATCGGCGCCGAGTTTCGGGTATCGCGCTTGCGCGAACTGCTAATATCTTGCAAGCATTGCATCCGCCTCACTTCTAGAGAGACACGCCTTGTTGAAGGAAACGGGCGTTTATTTCATAAGTTTTAAATCTGTAAATGGAGAGAGAGCAGTCGTAAAGGTGAGAAAGAAAAGAGGGAGCGAGGGAGCAGGAGGTTGCGATAAGAATGAGAAGAGGAGCAGAAAGCTGTGAGCGGTGACCACACAGGTAAATTAAGGAGAGAAGTCAAATTATAATTAAAAAAAAAAAAAAGATACGTGACAGAAGTGGACATGGCCACAGCGACAAAGAGCACAGAGGGAGGGAGAATGAGAGGGATGACAAAGTGTGACACAGAGATAGGAGATGTGGTAAAGTAGAGAAAGCTGAGAGTTTACTCCCAACCTACCACTCACGCCAGGATCTCTATTATTATGGTATGTGTGACAATTGATACAGTAGGAAGGCATTGACTACGTAATAACTATTCGGAAGTAACTAATGGCACATGTCGCTTCATTCGCGAGAAATGGAAAGATATTTAGGGCATGGCACCATCAAAAGTGGCCCAAAAGAACAGAATACTTCAATTCCCAAACTCGTCATCCCTAACTGTCCCTCAATGACAACAAATATGGAATTGACATCCAGTAACAAAAATAGCGAGTTCAAACAGTCCGTTTTAGGCCAAAACGGTCCTCCTTTATTACACAACTACGCGGCAACTACCGCCCGTCAATCACGTACTTCTGTCAATTGGTGGTCAAAAGCACTCGCACTCCGCCTGGGTGTCAGCAATTACAGCATGATAAGAGCTCTCGACGGCTACAAGTAGGATTACATGATGAGTTTGAGGAAGGAGCTGATTTACGATTTGATTGGTGATGCACATCGCACACTTGAAGATACGACGCGCTATCGCAAATTGATCGTGTTGACTTGTAAATATTAAGTGCAAACGTGCAGCATCTTTTAAGCCCTTAAGTGGATCCCCTTTTAACCTTCGCATACTCTTCTTTTGTGATTCCCATGAAGTGTCTCTCAAGCGCCTGTGTATCATACTTATGGTACTTATTTTCAATGGCGGGAATAAAACCATTCTAAATTTTGTAATTACGCCGTACATCATTACAAGCTTTCGAATTAATTGATTGATCCGTCCCCACAACCTCCGTCCCCACAACCTTCCGTTCCTGGAGTCTACGACCCGTATCGACACTAGTGCCTCCGTCCCTAGAGTCTACGACCCTACGAGAGTGCGAGTGAGCTCGCACTGCCTCCGCGCCGCGAGGGGGCGTCTATATCGGGCGGCTCGGAGCCTGCAGAGGGGGAAGAGCGGCCTCTGCCACCAAGAAGCAGACGGGGCGGGGCAGACTGGAGGTGGGGGAAAGGTAGAGGCAAAGAATGAGGGCGGGAGACAAAGGACAGCTGGGTGGCGACAGCGTGTTGAGTGCAAAGCGTGCGGGGATGTCAAGGGAGCCAAAGGACGGTCGGGGAAAAGTGGGACTGAATGAATGCGATCTAGAAAGACGAATGTTGTGGGGCAGTGAGGAAGTGACCCGATGAAGTTTGGAAATTACACTATAGAGACGGGCAGTGTAGGGGTCGGAAACGAAAATGATTGGCGGAGAACAGAGACGAGCAGGGATGAGCGCGGTAGAGCGAAAAAAGAAGACACGTTATGGGAGGCATATACCGAGGTCGAATTTAGTATCGTGTTCCTGTAGCCTGCGGACGGGCGGGCGGGGGGGGAAGACGTTAAGAAGTGTGCGATCCAAACGAGAGGATGTGGAGACGAGAGCGAAGGGATGCTCCGCAGAGAGACGAACCAGGGAAAACGGAGGGCTGGCCTGGGGAGGAGGGAAGGCGAGAAGGGAAGTGGGGCGGCGTTCCACAGCGGCGACAGGAGCGCTACCCCGCTGAGCTTCATAGACTAACTGCTGTCTATAAATACCGCCCCCGCGCATTGTTCCGCTCCCGAAAAGGCACGACGCCGCGCTGCGCCACCCGCATACCAGACACTGTGCGCTGCTCGCGCCTTTCATTTCCCTCTCGCTGAGACTTCACGCGACAGAAGACTATACTGTAATACGATTGGAAAATTCAAGGTATCCCATCAAGACTTGCGGTTTGTTCTTAAATACAGATTATCCCAGAATAAATATTATCAACTCCTAAGGTAGTGTAGAGGTTAAAGAATACATGCTAAAGAATAGAATCCAGATATTAATGTAATTAAATATTTTTCTTGCCTTTCAATGTTCTGTTGTCAAAACTGAGATCTTGGCGAATCAAGACAATCCTAATGCAATATCCAAATTGTCCGCTAAATATTGTTTTAACGTATTTTGCACTAAATATAGTCAAGTGTGAAAACATGAAAAACCTGTAATAACCTGTTCTTCATATTTTGCTTAATTTTTGCATATTTTCCAAAAAAATGTATTGTTACATTAATTTCATTGAAATTTTGCAAAAAAAACAAACAATTTTTCAAAAATATTATTCTAAAAATATCGGCATTTCTTTTTTTTTTTTATACACAAGTTCGGAATTGCGTGTTGAAGACGCGGTGTGCTCCACCTTGGAAACGCGGTCACATTTCTGTCCGGCATAAATATTGCGACAAGTGCGCGTGAGCACTGAGATCGCCTTAGGTATAGAAAGTAGTACTGAGGTGTTTCTTTAATCTCAATTTACGAGAGACATTGGTCTCGCCGACCTGGTTTAATATTTTCTTAACTTATTTTCAAAATAGGTGTGTTTGTTGTACATTAGAGCATAATTAGAAATTACACATTTTCTTATTTGTTACATAAATTTTTATTACATATTGATGTTCATATTTTGGCGTTTCATACTACATATTTTTTTGGACTCCATTAATGAGTTACTAGTAGTGGAAAAAATGTCAGACGAAGATACACATTTGGCTCTGATTGTAAGACAATTCATTATGCATTGGTGTTTGGTGCAGACGAAAAGGATTCGTGTACCTACCGAACATCAGTGCAAGACTTGTTAGTTCCACTCAAGGGCAAATGTCACGTATATAACTTCTGTATGCGAGATTTCATTGGCAGAATGTGATAATCTTTGACTATGGGAACTATAAAGAAATATTAAGAACAAAAGATAAAAGTGCGAATTGTAATTCATAGTTATAGCAAATAAATATATAATTCAACAAAGATATAATTCAAAATTTTACAAACACATACATTTTATTCTATAAACTCTGGAATAAAACTATTTTCCACAACATACATCATCTTTCTGCGATTCCTGCATATTTCTGAAGTTTTCAATAATTGGCATAAATGTATTATTTTGTCGTCTGACGTTTCACCCATTAAGTTTAATGTAGAGCCTAACCGCCGTAATTCAAGATTTTGATTTCGTCGATACATAATTTGTTGTAGTCCTGAGGAAGGCTTAATAAAAGCCGAAACGTTGGCGTTTAAGAATTGCCATTTCCGCACTTGAGACACTGTATTACTTAAGAATCGAGGTCAAGAAAACGGATTTATAATTATTTCCGAGTATCGCCGCCAAAGGATTAAAAAAGGCGGGTTCCGGAAAGTCCAATGTTTACTGATCACCCCGAAACG
>BOPP01000025.1:3124966-3138742 GCA_017312745.1 Gryllus bimaculatus
TGCCTCCCGATCATGAGTGCATGGAAGGTAAAGTCGGAATGTACAGTTAACGATGTCTATATTCTCAATTCGCTGCAAACCCCCGAGTTTACTTACCAATCACTATATACTTTCCCTTTCCTCACAGCCTTCTAAACTTTGAGCCCTCCGCACACAATGACGATGCCAGGCGCGCCTGTGTCATCTCTTGATGCCTACGTCCACTGCGCAATATTCACCATCTGACAAATCCTTATACTCGCACAAAGAAAAAAATGCACAGCTGATGCCAAATGGATGAATGGACTTTGTACATTTATATTATAACTTGCCTGAAGAGTGAGGACTCTTCGCTAAAGATTGAAGGACTTCCAAAAGAGTTTCTCGGTCCTCCAAGCACGCAAAATTGCCTTAAGCAATCCCCCGCGTTAGTGGAAAGTATCGGCGCAGTAATGCGGGTGCGAAACTTTCCCTTTCAGCCTAACCATTCTGCCATTGCCCACTGAAAGATTCCGGGCGCCGCCGGTCTCCGCGTTCTCACGCCCCGCCGCGCGGGCGAGGCCAGCGAGCGATTGCCGAGAAGCCCCGCCCCCGCCAGGCGATTGGAGCGCTCCCGCCCGCCCCGTCCCCCGACTTACGTGCGCCTGCCCAGCCGTCATTACGAGCCTTCCCCCCTCTGCCAGAAAGGCAACTGACGGAAATGCCGCTGCAGGCGAAGAGCCGAAGTGAGCGAATTCTGGCCAAAGGCCAGCAGAGTAAGGACAAGGCTCGAATTGACTAGGACGCGAAACAGTATGGCCAAGATGGAAATTGAGAGCAGGAACTGACGGGAGCAGCGCGAGCGCGGGACGGCCAGGTCGCAGGCCGGCGGCAGAGCAGAACGGGCACGGGCAGGGCAAGGCACGAGGGCGGCGGGGGCGCGGCGTCGCGGCGACCGGGGGCGCCGGGTCAGCTTTCGAAAGAGCACCGTCAGACGCCTCGCGGTTATCCGGTTGCTCCCCGGCTTGCCCGCGTTTCTTTCGATCCACATTCTCCAGACAATCCAATCGCCACAAACAAACAGTAAACAGCCGTGACCATCCAGCCACGCAAGAACGCATATTGGTAGCTCTCTCAGAATTCAGATAACGAAAAAATGTCGAGAACTACATGCATATAAACTGATGACATGTGAAACCACACATTGTTAGCTCCATTCTACAAAATTCCCAACCACGCGCTTCATTCGTAACATGCGAGAAATAAACCCACAGCCAACGTGTTCTCCCAAATCCTGAAACAATTACCCAATGCGCCCAAGCAAATCCATATCAAACATCAGACAACAATTCCTCTATTACCAAATAGCAGTCTACGATAGTATTCTGCCCAGCTAACATGTGAATTAACAATGTTCGTTTCCAAATATAGTTTGATGCGTGTTATTCTAAACACATGCCAGATTACAAATCAGTTGCAACGCAAATGAATACCATTCTGTTCGGCAATGGGACACGCGAAACAATTTGTCAACACAATCGTCTATAGGTTACATAACCATTGATTTCCACCGCCAAAACGTCTTGTCAGCTCAGCAATCCCCGCACCAAAACGGCGCCGCGCCGCACACACAACAACACAAACAAACGTCGATCACCAGAACGCACACACCGGCAAACCGTCACCGCACACCCGAAACACCAGCACGTCGCACATCCAGTTCCAACAACGAGCCGCGCACCAGCTCCGCTTCCACCACAACGTCGCGCCCGCGAGCGATGTTTACCTCTAAGACGCAATCACCTCGGAATAGACGCCGTGACGCGCAAGAGCCGCCGAGCGGCCGCCGCGCCCGCCGCAGTCATTTCGATTCGATTGCGGAGCCGTTAACAGAAACGCCGGCCCGGCCGCCCTGCACGCCCGCCCCCCGGCCTCTGCGCTCCTTCGCGCTTTCCCGCGGGCCGAGGTGCATCGCGATCGCGCGCCGCGAGCCAGCGGAGAGGCGCGCCGGGCACAACAAACCGCTACTTTCGCGAGGCGGCGGCCGGCGGCGCGCGCGCGCGCGTCGGAACGGCGACCCTGGGCGCCGTTGCCGCCGCCGCCGCCGCCGCCGCCGCCGCCGCCACCGCCACCCGCCCGTGCACACACGCGTCGCCTCCAAGACCACAAACACCACAATTCATCTTATTGCGACGCCGATGCGTTGTTAACGGTTAGCGCTACTGCGACCGTTGCTACCCACCGAGTTGCCGCCTTCAAACCGATCCGGAAAGCCGTTGAGTTTTTAAGGGCGAAAAAATCCTGCGACGCCTTCCTTTGGAGGGGCAAGTAAAAGCCCGCTGTCCCAGTGTTCGTAGAATTTACTTGCCATGTAAAAGACTCCTTCAAGGCCCTAAACGACGGAGCGGCGCTGCAGCTGAAGATTCACATATTCGCCTGTTCTCGCCCAAGAAATACCTCCCTGTTCTCTCCTAGTTGGTGAAAAGGCTAGCGTAGCGAAATTTGCGTGCGTCAGACGGCCAGACGGAAGAGCGGGCCTGATGGCCCGAGTCTCGCCACGTAAAATAAGGCAGATTCAATTCAATTCAAAATATTATTTTCCTCCTAGTGGGGCTACAAAATTCTTTGTTTTCGTGTGCATGACTAAAGTGATTCATAATCATTTCTGCTTTTTTCCAGCCACGACCTTGCAGTAGAAATTGGAAATTGAGATCACTGGATTCGCTTCGAGTACATTAAAATGTTGAGTTTGCCAACGCTTCCGAAAACTTTTATTCCATCTTCAGAGCTGGTGATTAAGATACAGGGCAATATTTATAGTGTGTATATAATGTATTTATAATGGTTTTTGTTCTTCATGATATGCGTGACACACGCATTCATCCATCCGTTCAGACACTCCCGACATTCGGGTACAACATTGAAACAATGGAGAAATTGCAACTTTTCTCCATCTGCGCCAATCGTAATCATCTTTAAAAGAGCACTAATAGGCGTTAATCTTGAGGCGAAGTTATACCTAAATGAAAGATTTTACGACCAGAAATTCGAGATCGTATTCAATTATTTACTTTCTATATAATTAGGGAGAGAGAGGACAAGTATTAAAAAAAGTATTTAACATTGGAATTGTCTTCTTACCTACAAGTCTTCGAAATATATTATTAAAATTACAAAAATCGTGACCTTCGGTAAAAATTCATTTTTAGATCCAGGATTTACCGTTTGAAAATTTCGTTCAAATATAATTTTAGGTACAATAATGCCAACATAAGAATGGCACAAATAAAACTTGATTCAGTAGAATGCTTTCCCCTCTTCTGGGAAGATTGTGACTCGTTCCAACCCATTGCTACAATAACATAACACGCTTCCTATAACGGAATATGATGGGGCAAACTTCCACACAATAGGCCATATGCCTTACTACTTCGAACTAAAATTTATCGTTTCATTATCCCAACGAAGAGAAAAAAATAGCGCGAGCTATCACAACAATGATTACGGATCTTTTACATATTTTTTTATATTTAACGACGTTATCAGTTAAAAGCTGTGTGTGACGTACGACGAGGAAAAGATTCTGTGCCCGGTTTCTTAAATTTCTTAAAAAATACTTTAAAAACACCATTACAAGTTGACAATCTCGCTATTTAATGCTACGTCTGGTGAATTTGTAATCAAATACCGCCCCTCAATCCATCTTTACCCCCCCCTACTCAGACCCCCCACTCGCATTGTTGGGAGAGCACGAAATCCAACCCATCATCTTCAGGCGGCTGCACAACGTCGCATCCTCCTCCTCTCCGATCGTTGCTTTGACCTCCCACCGGCGCTGGCAGTGCGTGGCCCCGTTGCATAAGCGGCGGCGCGCGCTTCCAGACGAGGAGCCCTCGTCTCTCAACGCGCCCCGCAACCTCCCCCTCCGACCCTCCGGCGCGCCGCGAGGGGCCGTGTGTAGCGGCGCGTGAAGTCGGCGAGTTCGCGGGCAGCGCCGCGTCCGCCCCCGCGCCGTCACCGCCTCCACCGTCATCGCCTCTGCCCGCACCTTCTCCACCTCCGCCTCTGCCTCCGCCTCTGCAACCATTGCCTTCGCTACAAACGTCTCCGCTTTCGTCTCTGCCACGACCTTACCGAGTCCGCCTTCGCCCTTACCTTGTCCGTTTTCGCCCTTACCGTTTCAGCCTTCGCTCTCAAGGCCTCCGTTTCCGTCTCTGCCACGGTTTTAACATGTCCGCCCTCGCCGTTACCGTGTCCGCCTTTGCCCTTACCGTGTCCGCCTTCGCCCTTACCGGGTCCGCCTTTGCCCTTACCGACTTCGCCTCCACATTCGCCCTTAACGTCCCCACCTCCCCTCTTACAGCCACCGCTCTCGCCATCATCGCCTCCGTCCCCACCTTCAAGGTACCCAACCCCTCCTTCCCCGCCTCCTTCATCCGGCCTCCGTAGTTTTCACCGCATCCACCTCCTTCATGTCCCCGCTTTAACCCCTTTCGTCCATGCCACCTCCACTGATTTTGCTTCGTCTACGTCCGCCTTCACCGACCCCGTCGCCGCCGCCTCCTTATGCGAGAGCCTTTCACCTGACGGCGGCGGCGGCGGGGGCGGAGGCGGAGGTGGCGAAGGCGCATCTTCCTGGTCGCCGTTTCCGCGCCGTCTGCTCTTCGCTTTTTAAGTGGCCGGGCTCAAGCCGTCAGCAGAAATGCTGGGCTGCTTAGTTCACGGAGATGTTCGGACGTGGTATTCTGCGGTACTGCTCGACGAACACACGTTCATTTAATACAGAATTATCGAAGAATCCATGCGTTGAATTTCATAAAGATGTCGATAACGGTTATGTCTTCTCAAAATATTGAAACACCAGAATCATCGATCTGCACTAACGATTTGCAGAGATTTGACGTAAACATTACAAATAATATTCGTAATATTGTTGGAGAAAAAATATACAACTTTTTTTAAGAAAACCTGCCATTCCACAATGATTTTGAATGTGCATTTAATTCATGAAGAGATTTCTGCTTTCATAATATCAGAAAGATACTGGAGAAAAAATTGACCAACGTGTCTGTGTTGTAGGCGATATAGTGGAAGATAATAAGTACCTATTTCATTCATGCCCACTAATTGTACACAAATTATTATAGAAATCATGTGCTTGTGTTTGGTGATAATGTAATTGGTTCTCTTCCTAGGTCCACATGGATTGTCTTACTGCCGGCAAACCAGAAGATAATATAGAGAGCTTGCTCGCTCTAAGAAGGGTCCGCTTTGACAGCTAGTGCTTGTCTACAGCTAGCAACGTAACAGCAGGTTAAGCCTATGAGCTCAATTCATCAATGCGTACGTAGATGGCTCACTCGCAAAAGGCTTCGACAGAACTTCCTTCGAAGCCATCGACCAACGTGATTCTAATCTGTTTTCCGACCTGTCAAATTGAGTAATCTCTCTGCACCATTCCCATAAGCAGCAAGCAGGGGCGTTCGTACAGCCGCCACCTGCCGCGCTTCCGCCTGTTGGCGCCGCCTCCCGCGGTCGCGACCCCGCGCCGCGTGCCCCGCGGCGGCGAGAGTGCCGCGCCGCGCCGCAGAGCGCAACACAGCGCAACACCGACCGCGCGGACGCTGCAGGCAGGCCGAGCCTTATGAATGAACGCGCGCCGCGCCGCACCGCGCAGGCTACAGCCTGGGAGGCGGAGAGAAAGAGACAGTGGCGGTGGCGGAGGAAGAGGTAATGGCGGAGGTAGAGGCGATGGCGGAGGTAGAGGCGAATGCGGAGGTAAGCATGCGGAGTAGAGGTTGAGTTGCGGAGAAAAGAGTAACGTAGATAGACGGTGCGAACGGACGGGGCCAGGCGGAGTTAGAGCGTGGCGGGCGTGCTGCAGTGGTGGTGGCGATGTGACGATCTGCCGGTTTACGCGGACAGAGCAAGCTTCAGACCAATGGAGACGGAGGTAACAGCGGTGGCGACCAAGACGGCGGAGGTGGTTGAGGCGGCGGCAGTGGCGAAGACGAAGGCGGAAGTGGCGGAGCTGCTGGCGGTGGGGGTGGCGATGGTAGAGGTGGTGGAAGAGGAATCGACGGTGACGTTGACTGTGACAGGGCCGGTTGCGGTTGTGGCGACGGTGGCAGCGGCGACGGCTGTGGCTGTGTTGGCTGCGGCGTCAGGGGGCAGGGGGTAATGGCAAAGACGGTGGCAATGCCGGTGGTAGAGTCAGTCACCGATTAACGATGATAAGAGTGTTGCGATGGTGGCGGTAGCGGCGGCGGTGGTGTGGGAGGCGGCTGGAGCGGTGGCGGTGATGATACGATTACGGCGACGATGGCGGCCAGGGTCCGAGAAAAACCTCCACCTGCTTTTTGAGCGGCGGCGGCGGCGGCGTCCCGTATTTGGGAGGCTCACAGCCCGAACCTTCTCGGAATCCCGAGACGGTACAGGTACGCTTTCTCGGCCGCAGCCTCCGCAGCCCACTTCGTCTTCGAGGAAGGCAGGAAGTAGCGTACGCCGGCCGCGGTGCGCTGGCAGGCAGACACCTGGTTACGCCGACCAGCCGTACGGCGGGCGGCGCTATCGGGAATTTCTTTCGTTTTGTTGAGCAATAAGACCGGCGTTCCACCAGCCGTGCACAGCCCGCGCTTCGCGGGTGTCAAACACAGATACTTATTTACGTAACTAGCGCAGAAAGTGATTCTTTGGCGTACGTATGAAATGTTGACAGATGAGGCGATGAATGGAATCCAGTGCGACATTTTGAATGGAGTACGCTAAAGACACTTTCATACGGTTTGCTTATAGTATGTACTTGGGACGAATACTTGGGAGACTTACAAGTGAACACTCTTGAAATCGTTCTCTACACACAAGATGGCGACCATATTGATTCATGTTCCTCACAATTTTTTGTTTACTTTGTATTACTTCTTTCGTGGCTTCTTCGAGGTATGCGTATCGCGAAGTCTATTTTGCCGTACGTCTTCCGCAAAATAACACTTTCCAATCAATAAAGAGAGAATGAAAGTCCTAAATTCCATGTATAAATGCAACAAAAAAAATCTACATAAACAGTCTACCAACACTACAGTTGATCTGATCTTTTGACTTCTCAGAACGCTCGAGATCGCCTAAAATTACGTTGCGAAAGAAATGGAGCCGCTCAGTCGTTAGATGACGGCGCAGAGGCGCCTTAGCTGTCGTGTACAACGAACCATGTCTCAGGCATTTTTCACGCCACATCAGAAGATTGCTCTGAAGCGGGCTTCTGCTTCCGTGAAATGCGAGCTAGCTGTGTTTCCAGTATTGTAATAATTATGGTAGTTATTCGACGTCATGACAATGCAATGGTTGAACATTAGCAAAAAGGGGAAGATAGCCGAGCCGCGAAGCTGACTACAGGAGAAACGGACGGAACATTATTTCTCTTAAGAGAGCAATGGTAAAGCTCTTGAAAAGATTAAAAGAGAAGACATCTTGAATACTTCTTTTCAGACAAAATATTCATTCAGCTTCCAAATGCATCAGTTCTTCAGACCATAAAATTTTAAGGGGATTTTGCACGTGGGTGGAACGGTGCTTTAAACCTTCTACAATAGTACCGATTTCCTAATTCTGTCAAAAAAATTTACGTACTTGCTGATCTGCTGCTGAGTTGTCATTGAAACAATAAGCAAGTTAATATTGTTATTTCCAAACCTTTTACAGTAAGACAAATAATGATAGGCTTACAAAGGCACATATAATCATAACCATTTCTCCCGCATTGAGACGAAATGCGAATACTGTGTATTGTGAATAGTTTAGTACAAATAGACATTAGGAGTAATATAGCATTTGAACATATACTTAGATTAGATTAGATTAGATAGATTTATTATTTCTGCAAGATATGTTTGTTATGGCTAATTATTAAAATAAAAGTGCCTGTAAAGACTATATCAGCACCATGGATTACTGCTTTATCATCTAAGTTACCTATTTTTGATTGTGGGAATAGACATTACATTTTAACGCATTGAAACCTAAAAAAAATCTTTCTACACACAATTGCGATAAAAAAAGAAACATTTCTCATTCATTACGTTACCTGGCGATTTGAAACTTCGAATTAAATTTTCAATTCCTACGAAATGCGTGAAAGCTGTCTCTCTGATTGTATTTCCATTACGCCCGTCATTTGTTTCTTTTACTTCGTTAGTTTTCTGTTTAATTTTTTTTTTCTTCGGCAGAGGTCGGCAGACATCAAGAACGTTTCGACGGCGCAAGCGCCAGCGAAGGCCACTCCCCCAGTCACGAATGATGAAGATTGACTGCGCGCGGAGAAAGGGTTATTACCCGCGAGACTGAAGAACGAGCTGCTCTTAAATGGTGGGAATTCGGGGAAGACAACGAGAGTGAAAGATGAAAGTGGTTACGTCGCAGAAGATGCGGCTCTTTGAAGAATCTTCTAACGCATAATAGACTCTCTCGACGATAACGGAGAGAAGCTCTCACCATACGTCATTTCAGTATTACTAATTTACGATCAGAGGTGCGCTTAAAATATAATTCGAACAGAATTCAGTGAAATTCCATAAGAAATGTGCTTTCTGGAGGGTTCGAATCGGCCATCAAAATGCTTATTCTTCATTTGCAAGTAGGTTTCTTGAGGAATTTCAGAATACGTGACAATATGAGGTAAAAGGAAGTACACATATCGAGAAAATTATATTTTTCTCTATAATACACTGTAACGTCGTTATCGTAATACATACTTAACAAAATATCACATCATTTCTTAAATTAAAACCAAGATTTTCCCTCAAATTTAAGAACTTATGTTGAATTTTCTAGGTTAATTCTCTACTTTAGATCACTACGTAGCTCAAATTATTTTGGATGGGTATTCGATCATCAATGCCCATCGATTAGTTCAGATAGAAAGAGAAATAATCCTTCAAGTAAGCTCTGCAAAACCTAACCTTCTTTCTTCGCGGGACTTAAACAACTGAACAGAGTCCCAAGCAAACGCACAGAATGCGGAAAGCGAGAAGGCAATTGCGGTTTCGGAGTTAATCGCCACAAGCGACAGCAGCGAGGACGGGAGGGGGGTGCGCTTACGCAAGGGCCCATCTGCGCGTGCGCGTCGGAGGGCGTGGGAGGGGGCGGCACCTGAGCGCCGAAACAATGCGGCGATGTGTGCTGAACGCTGACCCGCGCGGCCCGCACTCTCTCCTCGAGCTTCATCGCCCGCGGCGCGGCGCGGGTCCTTGCGTCACGCGCGGCGCGCGAAACGGCGCCGCGTGGCGCGACGCGGGCGAACGAGCTCGAGACGGGGCGGCGGATGGGATGGGACTTTGGGCGATAGCGAGGGTGGGAAGGGGGAGGGGACAAAAAATGAAACGGTTAGAGAGAGAGAGAGAGAGAGGGAGAGAGAGAGGGAGAGGGAGAGAGAGACGGACAGACGGGTAAGGAGAAAAGGAAGAGGAAGAGGAAGTGAGGCAGGAAGAGGACAAGAGGCAGAGAGGAGGAGGGACACGAAGATGTTTGTAAAATTTCTTGTTTTTGAATACGTTTCGAAAAGCGTCTATTGATCACATATGTTAAAAATATTTTTCATAAAATAAAAAGAAACGATCAGAAATTAAAAAGGAATATCTATTTTATTTTGCAAGCTCTCTATCCTTTTAGCGCTTTCCCGTATTTCCATGTAATGAAAACAAATAATGAGTTAGCTGTTCCAGAATTGTGTTAGATGTAAAGGACACTCAATGTGTTAGGTGTAAAGAAACTGATCTTTGTTCTCGAAATTATAAAACTTGGATTCGTAATGAAGTTATAGGGCGTTGTGCCAAGAACCAGAGACAGGTTATGTTAGCCTACGGAAATACCGAGTTCGATACATCTTTGTAGACCGTGAGATTTTAGGTTGAAATCCCCACAGTGTTCAATCGCATCTGAATAAGCCACTGGTTCGGAACAGATATGGATGAAAATATTAGATGTTAGCAACTCCTTGGAAAATTTCCGGTTCTTCCTCTGATCAGTCCCAGGCGGTTGCCAGTGAAGCAGCACAAGCAACATGCCACAAACCCTACGCTAAACTACCTTCCAAACCATGTCTCCAATCCCACCGTATGGTATGAGCCCCCTACACTGCTGATTCACCAATACACAGAAAGTTTTCATAGATTTGCAAATGCGCGTATGGCGTACCCCTGCCCAACCTAGGCTCTGGCGCCATCAGCTACCGAGTCAGAAACTTTACAATAAAATCTTTTGCGTACTCAGTAAACGTTTTCGAGTCCTAAATACACAGGAATCCGTGGAGCCGTCTGCAGGCTCTCTTCCGCCATTTCCCCAGCGCCGAGGCGAGGCCAGGAGGCGCACCTCCGCGGTCCACGAGACCAGGAAACTCGCAGCGGTTACGCCAGAGGGCGGGCGCCATTCATTTGTCCGGCGCGACGCGGCGCCTGCGCAAGCGACGATCCGCCGCGGGCGGCTCTTCTGTCAATAAGACGGACGCGAAACGACCTACCGCGGCGCGCGACCCGCGTGCGGGAAGACGCGACGCGACGGCGACCTCCACACGACGCAGCCGTCCACTACAGAACTATTAATCTCCTTCGGAGCCACGACTTTCACTTCCATGCTCTTACAGCTCCGGTAGACTGTACAGTTAGCGATAGTGAACTGCAAATGGCGATGAATGATTCTTAATGTTTGGCCGAGAAGCGTGATTTGAAGTATTCTACAAGAAATCTACGACATGGGACAACCGACTTTACTTTTCTAGAGGCGGAAGGCGTACGAATAATACGATCGGGCTAAAGAAAACCTGACTTCAACAAGATAATATCCTAACAAACAAGTCGAATTCAGTAAACATTTCATCATGAAACAAGATTTGTTTATAAACAAAATATAAAATATAAGTAACGCATTTAACTGCCATTCTCTCAACCCTTCCTATCAAATTACGTCGATATACTTGGTAATTGTGGCGGAACGCACATCCCTTTCACACAGAGAGCAGCTTCTCTTGAACACCTCCGGAAGTCGCACTTCAGCGGCACGTCCTTGAGTGGAGCGGCGCAGCATATTTCCCAGAGGCCCACTTCCCGGCAACTGGTGCACTGTGGCCCACTGCTGCGCCCGCGTCGGACTCGTCCGGAAGCTGCGGCAGGTGAATCGGTCGGGGTCGGAGGCGGCCTGGGCTGAACTGGGCGGGGCGGGTACAGTTAAGCCGGCGCCGTGACTAACCCGCCCACCGCCGTTGCCGCATCCGCCTACGCCCGGCGACGGCGTGGGCGGGGCGAGGCGGTGGTTGGTCGGGTGCAGGCGCCAACGCTCGCGGGTCGCTGGCGGGGCGTTAGGGGGCGGCGGGCTGGGGGGTGAGGGCGGGGCGGGGCGGGAGCGATGCGCGGAGCGACACGCGCCTTGCGGATAGCTGCGAGGCGGGAGGCATGGGGCGGAAGCAATGGATTGGGGAAGGGGGGCCGGAGTTGGGCAGTCAGCGTCCGACCGGGGGTGGGAACAGATGGGGTGGAACGGCGGGGAAGCGAGGGATGGATATGGGGTTCATGGAATGGCAGCAAGGGACAGGTTGGGATGGGATGGCGGACGCAGTTCGGGTCGATGGATGAAGGGGGTGAACGGAACGGAGATGGGGATTGGACGCCAGTCGTGACGGGCGATGGGGGCAGAGTCAGGTCTGGTTGGGGAAGGGACGTGGGAGAAAACGAAAGGAGAGTAATGGAGATGAGAAATAGCCCCTAGTAACAGTAGCTAGAAACTCTAAAAAGAGGGAGAAAATGTTCTTGGGATCCTACATTATTCGCATTAATTTTTAAATTCCAAAAAACAAAGAAGTAAAATTAATTACTATTACTTTGGATATTTATATAATAATGTATGAGAGCTCAGGGCGGGGTGAAAGGGGTGTGTCTGAGAATAATGAGTAGAGCGAAAAGTGCAGGGATGGGCAATGCCGAGATGGGGGAAGCAGAGCAGATAGTAGAGGCTGCGGTGAAATGTAGTGGGATAGAGTGCACGTGGAGGGAAAGGGAGGTATGGAAGGAATGGCGAGGACAGAGCGAAATGGAGCGGAGCGAAGCGAACTGTGTAGGAAGAGCCACCGCGGGAGGTGGATTGCGAGCAAGGTGGGAGAGGCGAATGAATTAGGAAAAGGACAAAGAGCATGGCGGGTTGGGAAGATGGGATTGGGACAGTGCGGAGCTGGGCCTGGCCATGATCTAGTTCGGACACAAGCGAGGCAGGGGACGGGAGGGCAGAGGGTGTTGGGTTGAGGCGAGGAGGGGGAGGCGGGGTTCGCTCAGAGAGGCAAGAATCAACAGAGTGCTTCCTCTGCTCGTCACGGTGCGCGGATCCGCTGCTCGGGGTCGGAGGTCGCCCCGTCGCCGACGAGATGGTAATTGGGGCGTAGCTTCCCTCTTCGCTGCTGCCGTGCCCGGCCCGCGCCCTTGCTCCCGGCCTTCGCAAGCAGCGCAGCCGGCAGCCGCGCGCGCCAGGCAACGCAACAGCCTCCTTCGCTCGCCGGGAAACGAAACGAACCCGGAGACTCGAGGCGAAGTACGCACGCCATCTGACACAGTACTGGCTTCACAGTATGATCCACGATGGGTTGGGTAAAAGGACTTTCCCAAAAATCAGTCGAAACAGGGAAGATGTCCAAACGCGTTAGTGTTTCGCGAACGCGTTCGTTTAGAAGCAAGGCAAGGCAATTGATAAGTCCAAACTTGTTTGTGTTCAAATTACTGAAATAGCTGTAGAGAGATGAACAAAGCAGCAGAAAAACAAATACAGAAATGAAGGGAAGAGGAACTGCGAACGTCATTATTCAAAAGTGGCCGGTCGAGGATAAGCAGATGAGTCGCTACGTGCAGATCGTGGGATTCACAGTCTGTGGTGGCGGAGGCTGAGCCGAAAACGTAGTGGCAAAGGAATCCAAGTTGAAGATCGAAGATATGAAGTCGTGAGGGGCAATGAGGTGAAGCTCGTGGATACAGTAGTGTTGTTGATTGTAGTCGTGGTGATGGTGACGATAGTGATGAAGATGATGATGTGGTGGTGGTGGTGGTGGTGGTGGTAGTGATGGTGGTGGTGAAGGCGGAGCATTGAGTGTCAGGCCCGTGGGGCAAAGGCGACGATAGAGCGGACACAGGTGGCAGGGGCAGCTAGGCAGGGGCCGATAATGGGCAGAGGCAGAGGTGGCAGGGGTGGCAGGGGCTGAGATGGCTGTGTTGGCAGAGGCGGGGCGGCACGGTCGGTGATGCCAAGGGGCGGCAATGGAGAGTTGAGGACAGGAGGAACGGGTGCCACAGGGGCGTGCCGTCAAGAGCGCAGCGGCGTGGGCGGCGCGGGGCGGCAGCTGTTGCCGTGGCAGCGCACGAACCCCGGATCGGGCGCTGTCATTCGCGGAGACAAAAAAAGGTGTTCCGGCGCCCGCAGAGACCGCCACTTAGCGGCGCCGCTCTCCTCGTCGCGCCGCGGCCCCGCGCGCCAGGCGCCAGATGGAGCGGAAAATGCCATTCATGGATTCGGTCGCCAACGCTTCCCCTGGGAAATTTCCTTATTGCGGGGCGCCGCTCCTCCTTCGACGCCGCGCAATGACGCTCTTTACGCGCGCAGGCACGCAGATCGCCATAAAATATGCGCGGGCGACACCTGGCGGGGCGGGACGAGTGGGAGTGAATTGGAACGAGGAGAGAAGCGAGGAGAGGGGAGACGGAAGAGATGGATGAGATCGAGAGACGAGCTGGGGAGGGACGGGAGGGCGCGAACGGGTCGATGCGTAACGGACTAGGAGGTGAGGGAGGGAAGAGG
>BOPP01000025.1:3143881-3159386 GCA_017312745.1 Gryllus bimaculatus
GTCTCGGTGGTGACAGAATTTTCGACAATTTTCAGTCGCTGTCTGGAGGAGAATTCCAGCGGCCGGCTGCTCTGATCGGTAGTTTTCTGTGGTTTCTCCGATCAACACCAGGCGAATGCCAGAGCAGTAATCTTACAAATGGGCGACGCACCGCACGCGATCTGTCCTTCCTCTTCCCTGTCTTGTCCTCATCCCGTACTTAAACACACTTGCACTTACATGCACTTCGCTACCACTCATGCCGGGAGACCAGTCGGGCGCTTAGAGCTTGTCTCGACTGGATCGGTGTCCCTGGTGGGAGATCCTGATTGGGAAAAATCAGTTTGTCGAGCCCGGAATCACTACTCAATCTAGCAAGCAATCCAGACGTCCTACGTTGAAATAACACTATGGAGCCACCCGTGTCGGTCTCGGGGGCAATTGGTTGAAATATAATTAGAAGCATACTGTTGGAAATTAGATACTAGTAATTTCTTCACATCTTTGCTAGAGGCACTACAACGGTTCTCTTCCACCACGAGGAAATATCAAATTTCAACTTGGCACAAACTGGCTAAAATACCTTAGAACTATCCTACAATTTATTTCAATTTATTTACCTGCAATCTGGACCCAGACGTTTCGTCCAAATATGGACAATATACAGGCGTATTTCATGACTACACGGACGAATGCACAGATGTAATCATACCACAAATATGACAAGGTATTAGACGGTGGTAGGGCATGCTAATATGGTGAACACATTCGCGCCTTATCTGCGCAGAAACGTCAACTGTCACGTTTATAATAATGGCGGAGATCAAAAAACTAACAATTTTGAAGCCCAACAAATTAATAACAGAAAATTATGGACACAAAAGGGAAAATCCAGCCCCTATAAAATAATATTAACCCACATCCCTAATGCTAACGGTTGCAGAAATCGGTGATTTGCAATGTTCCTAACTCTTCCCCCTTCACTGCTGTATTCTTCGATTAAAACATCAATTTCGTTGACAGCTTGATCAGATGTTACGGTGACATCCAATCAGGAACTTGAACGTCACTATAGTGAGAAGAGAACGTCATTATAGTAGCGTCACAGCTGATCAAGTGTCAACGGACTTCAAGTTTGTTGGATGACATGTCATCCAATCAGGGGCTTGAACGTCACTACAATGACGTTCACCCTGCCCACTAGATGGTAGCGTTACAGATGGCCCATGTCAACGGACGTAACGTTTTAATCCAAGCATAGTGCACGCGCGCGCCTTGGCGAACACTTCCTCGTTCTATTCCGCGCCCCGGCGCCACGCGGTCCGGCCGACGCGGTGGCGAAGGCCACGGAAGCCCGGCATTCCACGCAGCTCCCCGTCCACCCCCTCCCCGCACCCCGCGGCGGCGGCGGCAGGCGACACTTAACGATATTCACGCGCGGGCGTAAAAACACAGCCACCCGCCCGCGTGGGCAGCGGCGCGGGGAATGGAATGCCGCACGCACGGCGCCGCCGCTCCCGGAAGGCGGAAAGTGAACGACCGGGCCGCGCCGCCGCCACTGCCGCCTCCGCCGCCTCGAGACGGTTCCCTGGGGGCGGCCACGCGTCCAGAGAACAAGGAGCGTAGCCTACATTTTTTTTTTACTTTCCCGTATACCTCTATACGGAGTATAGAGAAAGTTATGTAATGCTGCGGAAAATCAATTTGGGATTTCAACGGAAATACGCGTAACGTCCGTCTGTCCGTGCGTTATTTTCAGTTTCGCCACAACAAATCAGTACTTTCGCGTTAATTACGCATTGCTTTTCGTTCGAAAATTGCGGATAATCATCACATTTAATACAGAGTTTACTTCAATTATGAAAGGGTAATTTATAAAACACGTAAGTAACAATGTTTATGCTGGCACTATTTCGTGGGACTTTATGCTATATATCCATATGGTTCGATATGGATTTGCATTCCAGAACCCCGAGATGTAAGGTGATCGGACGTAGAGCTACAGCAGAGTACAAAGGAGAAATCGATGAATCCAAAGACGTCGAATTTCCGAAATCTACATTTTTCATAAAAATCCCTCCTGCCTGATTCTAAAAAAAGACGGTTGACAGACTTTTTTAAGATATACTTAGTTACACATAACCTCATAAACACAGGGAAAAAAATCTTTAACGACATCAATCTCACGGGCAGATTCGATGTTACACGAAAAGCAGACAACAGAAGTTCCAGCATTTCAGCTAACTGTTAACTTGCACCTGCGACCAGTCGACGCTCTTTCGCGCTCTCAATCCCCCGCTCTCTCCGAGCGAGCATTCCGCTCAAGAAGCAAATCGACTCGACCGGGGCGGCTCGATCCTGCCACAATTTCACGTGCATTGTTCGCCTAAAATTGCATTTTTTCCACCGGCAAGCTTCGCCCACGAGCGCCGTCGTCAGCGTCGAACCCCAGAACCAATCCCGTAAAGCGCACGAACGCGCGGCGGTGGGCGCCAATGGACAGGGAAACGAAAAAGACGACGATCGCGCGCCCCCGCCGCCGCCGCCGCCGCCGCCGCCGCGATCCGCAAGTTCATCGTTGTGGCCGAGCTCCGTTGCGGGCGCGCGGCAGCCGCTCGCCCCACAGCTTGGAGAGGCGAAGAAGGAACCGCGATGTCGGAGGTGCTGCGTGCCAACATGGAGCATGGTTTTGCGTCTGGACACTAATTCAGAATATCTTTCAGACGTTTTATTCACCTATCGTTTTGTGAGAGGAATAGTGAGTAAGATATTTCGCCAGCAGAATCAATTCTGTAACTCGTTTGGTGATGCAATTCGTTTCTATTATACCGGGTGGAACATATTGCTATTAAATGACGTTATAACGTTCATTGCTCCCTTCAATCCGAATCATTTGTAATTCAAATAATGTATTCTTTCTCTTGTAGATATAGAATCACAACGAAATTATAATTTGACATGTGACTCGTCATTCATGAACGTTTCGTTTATATTACGGACAAAGCAATTGCAATGAACGAATTCACCTAGACAGGAGCATTTTCTTAAATCTATCAAAGGGACTCTTTAACCTGTAATGTGAATGTTCATTGATATTTCTCCAAACAGTCTAATTTCATTCTTACAAAAAGACATGTGGCGTAAGTTTATAGCAAGACTATACAGCTAGTTGGTGTTGCAGAATACGTAATAGCGAAAAGCAAAATAAGTATAAACTGATCATTCCATTATCATAGTGAAAATGCCTTAGAATCGACACAATAAC
Organism: Gryllus bimaculatus; assembly: GCA_017312745.1. Classification (NCBI taxonomy): domain Eukaryota; kingdom Metazoa; phylum Arthropoda; class Insecta; order Orthoptera; family Gryllidae; genus Gryllus; species Gryllus bimaculatus. Next base: position 3,147,126 of record BOPP01000025.1, read on the forward strand.
TTCTAATCCCAAGAAACCTTTGCACGCCGTCACGCAAGTTCCGCGTGCCCTGAACACAGGTTGATATCCTGAAGTCTGCAGCTGCCCGCTCTACCTCGCCGAATAATACCGCCCGGCCGAGTGTCGGAATGCCGCGGTCAGCCGGCGGCGACCGGCGCGGCGCCGCGGACGCGTTTCCTGCTTTCTACGCAATTCAAGCGGCCCCGCAGCACGTGCGCCCGGCCAGCGGCGGCGCGGGGGCGGAGGAGGGCACTCCCGCAACAAGGGCTGCCATTGTCCGACGTTGGCAACGCAGGAGGGAACGGCGTCAACCATCTTAACAACTGCGTGCCAGATTAGCACAATGGTGGGTGACCGCGGTTGTGACGATGGTTGGGTGGACACATTGGTTTTGCAATGACGGTCTGGTGGTGTAGGTGACAATTGTTGACAGGTGACTGTCTCGTCAGAGCTGTTCACACGGTGATGGCGGTTATGACAGCGGTTGAGCAGTGACGGCAATTGGGTGAAGGTAGTTAGGCAGTGTTGGCAGAAAAGCGGTGACAGTTGAAGAATGATAACGATCGTTGGTTGATAGTGACTGTCACAGCTATGGGTGGTCGACAGTTTGAGACAGGAGCACAGTTGAGACAGGGGGCCACAGTTGAGACAGAGGGGCCACAGTGAGACAGTGACGAGAGGTTGAAACACTGCGGACCGTTGACCGTTGAGAGTGAGAAGAAAGCGACTACCGTTGAAGCCTACTTCCGTCGAGGAGGTGCGTGACGGCCGCTGGTGTCCAAAACCGAGCAACGGAGCGGGGGCCGCTGGGCCGCGCCCGCCGCGAAAGCGATTTGCTCGGTGCCGACCGGCGGAAAAAAAAATCACGCACGTCGGCGGCGACGCCGCGCATTCACGGCGGCGCGTGATTCCGCCGCCGATCGCCGGCGAATATGCCGCGCGGCTTTTGCGTCGCTCCACGGCCGCCGCCCCTACGGGACCGGGAGGGGAGGGGGAGGGGGAGGGGAGGCGGGCGCGCCGGCCGCGGAATACGCACGCCGTGTATAATGCGAAACCAACGACGCGAGGCCAAACAGATCTACCCCCACGAGGCTTGGGGCCTAAAATGTATATTGCAAACTCAACGAGGCGCGCAGTGACACATGTCGTTTGGGACTGCAATAGTAGCACAAGTAAAAAAGAAACAGTGTTGAGATAAATGAGTTAGAGATTAACCTTTTTACTGAAATGCATCATTCTTGCATGTACAACTTGCCATTTGTTGGTGGAATACTATATAGTCAGTTGTTGTTTGGTGCTGAAGGCAGACGAATTGCAATTCGATAAAGCGCCATTCCACAAAATTCATTTTTGTTTAGTTGCCTCTAACGGTGTCTTACCATTGCCAGCTGTGCCACGGCAATGATTTCTTATGAATCTATTGTCATGAAGAAAATGTGATGACAAATGATTGACACGTACCTTAAGTTTCTATTTTTAGACCTTTCGGTGATTGTGTTATGCCGTTTCACTACAATGTTTTGTAAGAAAACGTTGGCCTTCGTGGTCTCCTATGTAAGCAGCAAACAAACGTCTCAGTGAACTTCGCTAATTCGCCCACATTGAACAATTACACACAGAATAGTACTTGTCTTGTTAATGTAAAGGACAGTCAGAGGACATGCCGTTCGTTGTAAGTTTCACACGAAACCAATTTGACCTTGTAAAACAATGATTTACATAGCGGAAGGTTTCGCACGAGGTCCTACTGATGTACTTTAATGACATCAAAACGTTCCGTATCTAGATCCTGATTATTCCTCGCACGTAAGCGGTTTCTGCGGAGTAGGAGGCGCCCGTTACGGGACCGTCGAAGAGAAGCAGGCAGCGCCGGCGGGCGGGTGGGTGGGGCCGGGTGGTTGAGGTGCATTGGAGGGTTGGCGGGCGCAGTGGGTGAGAGGGCGAGTGGGCGGGCAGGTTGTTGCGTTCGGCGGAGTGGCGGCGTTGGCGTGGGGTTAAGACCGGACGAGGAAACTGGGCGAGTGAAGCAGGAGTGAAGCAGGAGTTGAAGGAGTATGAGTGAAGAGTGAGTGATGAAGGATTGAGTGAGTGATGGAGGAGTGAGTGAAGTACGTGAGGTGAAGTGATGGGACGTGATGAGTGATGGAGTGAGTGAGTGAAGGAGTGAGTGAGTGATGAAGAGTGAGGTGAGTGAAGGAGTGAGTGGTGAAGAGTGAGTGAGTGAAGAGTGAGTGAGTGAGTGAGTGAAGGAGTGAGTGAGTGAGTGAAGGATGAGGAGTGAGGAAGAGTGAGTGAGTGAGTGAAGAGTGATGAGTGATGGGAAAGGCAGTGAGGGAGGTAGCGAGCTGGTGGGAGGGGGGGGCAGGTTGGGTGGTGGGCGTCAACAGGAGTAAAACGCGAAAGACGCGCGAAGTGCTTGCGCAGGCGGGGTGGAGGCGGGGCGAGGTGGGACGGGCGTTCTGCCCGCCGCGGGGCCGCAACGGTCCTCGGCGACGGCAGACCACAGTGGGCCACTTAGGAACAGGACGGCGTAACCAGGCCCGGATGCAGGCACTGCGGATTCCTTGTTCGACGTCTTTGCACATTTTGGTGCCAACGGCGTCTCCCTCTCCGACTCGCAATGTTTCCTTCGAAAACGAGTCTGTTGAGCCAGTACCGCTTAGCAATCTCGGCTAGACGGATCCGCAAGACCCAGAAACGTTTTGAATTTTCTTCGAACTCAGTAGTTCAGAACACGAGCGTCCCTTGCAGCGGCCATTTCACGCATCTACCGACTTCTGATTCTATGGAATCGATTCGGAAATCGATTGTTTTCTTCGGATTCCTTTGAAAACTGTATTCGATTCCAGTGTTTCCAATTATTGCAAACTATTCCCAAAGACCGGAATCGAATCAAATCAATGGATGTGCTTTTTTGTGTATTTATGCACTCCGAACTGGTAAAATATGGGCATATACATTGTATTTGTAATTATTTATGGAACTTTTGTGATTTAAATGAATTTTCGTGACAAAATAATCTAAGTATGTCAGGATTTCACATAGAGAGTAACAACGATACCTGTTTTGTGGGCTTCCTGTTACACAAGTAATTATTCTTTAAGGGTTCACAATATGTTGCCGACGTATATAATTTAAAGCGAGAAACACACTGTTTGTGAGTATTCTTGCACTTTTCTTGAGATTATCATATATAACTGAATGATGTAGTAGAGACACATTATACAGCAGAGCTATTCTAAATTTTCGATTCGGTTAACGATACTATGATAGATACTTTTTTTTTTAAATATTCAGTATATCATGAAAAACGACTTCTTTAGATTCGATACCTTTCTTGCGATTCAATTCCAAAAACGATGCTCGGTACCCGATGTTCAGTTCTGATTTCGTTTTTTACCATGAAAGTAGTTACCACTGTGTAAGAGAATGTGGTCATTTGAATACGATGAAGTTTTTGCCCGGCGTAGCGTACACCAATCAACTGCAATCTCGTTCTCCGGCGGAAGCGCAGATGCACAAATGTGATAAAAACTAACTGCGTATGCGTAGTACATCGTTAGTGCTGTCGATTGCAGTAACGATTCACCGTGCAAAAGCTCCCAGCGATTCTTTTGGGAATCCATTATTTTCTTGCGAATTGACTCCAGTTTCGATTCCGATGTTTCAATTCCAGAGTCGATTGTTTTAAAAAAAGGAATCAAAAGATTTTAAAACATCGATATTGTCCACCAGATACATTCATATATTAACATCGATGTTTCGTTTTCAATGTTTTGTTGGGTTTTTTTTCCCAGGTCGTTGCATTTTTTTTTTCGGAAACGATGTTTTCAAAACAAATTTCATCTTTTTCGATGATTTTCTACTTGGTAATCTCGTTACACTGCATTTTGAACCTTGTCAGCATAGAATAGTGATTAGAAAATTAAGATGACAGAGTGCTTCAAGGCAAAATATACTTTAAAATAATATTTACGTATCATGTATATTAGATACAGAACGTTTTACTTCAATCATTTATGAATGAAAATGAAAAAATGGAATACTAGCATAACAGAAGCTCTTTATTTTTTTTTTAATTCGATCAACATTATGATTGACATATTACGTATACGTGACCAAACAATAAAATATACCGGTTTTTCATTTACGTTCTCTAATTAAAAATCGAAAAAGGAAGGCAAAAAACCAGCGGTTTTATCGTAATTAAAACACCAATATTTTCAACACCGATTTTTTTTTTCTGTTTTCATCACTGTTCTTATGGCGATGAGTCGAAATATCAATGCATCGACGTTTAAAAAAAAAAGAAAGAAGAAAGAAAAAAAGAAAGCCTTGGAAAGGCCCTGCGCCCACTGTGCGTCCATCTGCGCATGCGCCGCGCGCACGACCCGCGCGCCTGGGGTCGCGGCGGCCGCCACTCGCCAGCGAAGCGGGAACCGCGTGCGCTAATACAACACGCGTTGAGGCGCCTCCCCTCACTTCGCCTCGTTTCGCTTCGCTTCGCTTGAGGCGCCGTCGACCGCCGCCATCATTGCTTTTCAGCGGCCCGCACGATTCGCATCAGAAAAAAGAAAAAATAAAACTGGAGGAAGTAAAGTATGAAGCCAACAACCTTCGAAAACGGTCGGAATCGAGTATTGTCATTGCATGTCCGCTACATGTCGCACGATACTCCGAAAAGAGAGGTTATCGAAAAGGTTAACCAGAGTAACCGATCTGGATTGAAGTAGAGATCGTTAGATTTCTGGACGGAAAGTACTGTTATCGCATAGCAGGAATGAAATAATCAAGGGATAAAAATACGTAGCGCGCCGAAAATTCGTTAAGTCAATGAACTTTGCCACCATTTTTGGCATAAAAAAGTTCTATTTGTTTCTCCCGAAAACAACAGCGCCTCTCAGTTACCTGTCATTTGCTAGAGGACATGTTCATCTGCGAGGAACGTCAAATAGCTACCACACTTAACAGCTCAGCCAAACTCGAACTTTAAACAAGCATTCTCCTTTAGAACAATCTTTAACCAGGCCTAAAATATGGTTGAATGAAATGAACTTCGCTAGTGCCTTCGAGCATCGTCATCGCAAGTGCCGTCGGAATTGTGTTACCGGCGATAGAGAGATTACTATAAGAAGGGACCGCTCTGACAGCTCCAGCTCGGCCACTTCTGGCAATATAACTGCAAGTTACGCCCATCATGCCAGTGCGTTCGTCTATAGTTAGCTCATTTGTAAGTAGCTTAACAACTATATTTTGCAGTGACATCGCCCTGCATGATGTTCATTTGTTTCCCGATCTGTCCTCCTTACCGTTTGAGTAACGTCTCTACAACAGTCTTGAAATATTGTTCTTCACATTCTGGGTCAATGACCCCCATCTCGATCAGGTTTTCGTCCAGATTCCCCGATCCTCGGGCTAATGCTGAGATGGCCCCATGTTTTGCTTCTGGACATAAATGTAACTTCAATTTAACTTCTCCCCATAGCACGTTACACACAGTTTTTAACTGTTTTTGACGTAAATAAATAAGTATTGGCCTTGCTTTCCTCCCTCACACGGAGGCAGCCATCCACCAACGGGCCGCTCTAACCCACGATTCCCCGAGCACGGCGCGGCTCGCACTCCGCCGACGCGTCACGAACCGGGGATGTAGCACCGTTGCACACAAATTAGAAGCGTCGTTAAGACTAATTGCAAACGTATTGGCTGCGGGTTCTTCTTCGTTGAACTGTTAAACCTCATGCACTATTGTGCGCTGTCTGTGGATATTCTAATAGTAGAAACCTGAGAGGTTGAGATGCGTTACTGATTACGGTACACTTGTGCCACCGAACGAAACATTCTGTTTTCTTCCATTTCGGGAATGTAGTGTACCCAGTTAGCAGAATGTATTTCTTTAATATTTATTATCTTCCGAATAAGTCGAGTTTGGTTTTGATAAAATCGGATTTCGTTGCGTCGTGATTCTAATCGGATTTTGCTGAAATACTTTTATGTCTACACTTTGCTCGTAATCCTAGGAATATGCAAATCGTCCTATATTCCTTATAATTAACACTGAAGGTAGAATATATTCTAAATATAGTCAGATGCACAGTTCAGATTATTTCGCTTTTACTGTCACAAAAACAGCATTCATTCAATAACAACTATCTTCATCATTTATTCTATTCATTCCATTCCATCATTTACTCAATTCCATTCTTTTATTCTTCTACGTACTCATTCCATCGTTTATTCTTTCGCTTACTGATGCCACCGTCTATTCTCTTACTCACTCTTTCCATCGTTTATTCTTGACGGCGAGCCTCGTGGAGCAACTACCCTAGCTCCTTTGCACGCATTCCGGTGTCGCGGCGGAGGCTGTTTGCTGGTGGCCATTCCGCCTTCGCGCGCGTTCCTCGGCGGCGCCCCGACCGGCGCGGCGCCTCGCGGCCGAGGCGGCAGATAAATTCACCCGCGCGAAGCCAGCCTTTCCCCCTTCCCGCGCCACTTCATATAAAAGCCCCGTTGCGGAGGCGCCGTAAAGTGCGTGCGCTGACGGCCCCGCGACGCGCATGTGGATGAGGACGCACGGCGCGGAAGCTGGCGGCGCTAGCTCTTAAGGGTGGTGATGGTGATGGTGGTGGCGGTGACGGGTGGTGTGATGGGTGCTTGGTCATGGTGTGTGGTGATGGTGGTGGTCATAGTGGTGGTTGGTGCTCGTGGTGGTGGTGGTGATAGTGCTGGTGGTAATGGTTGTGTGACAATGATCGATGGTGGGGGGGGGGATTCGTTATAGAGTGATGGGATGTGATGGTGGCGGTGGTGGTAGTGGTGTTGGTGGTGGGATTAATGTTTAGGGGAATAATGTTTGGTGATGTGGATAGTAGCAACCGTTTCAGAAATTATGGTTGCGAACTTAATTGTGGCGTTTTAGTGGTGGCGTTGGTGACTGGGTGGATTGTTGCTCATGGTTGCGATGCGACATTGTTACTAACGGTGAGAGAATTGTTGGTGGGTGTGGTGGTGGTGATGGTCTGGGAAGGGCATTGCTGATGAGAGTGGGTGTTCTGGTACGGGCTCGGGTGACTGATGAATTGGCGCTAGCGGTTGTGGTAATGGGAATGCAATTGGTTGTGACGGTTGTGGCGACGATTGTAACGGCAATGTTGTGGCCACCTTGGTGCCTGTTGAGATGACGTTCAAACGTAAATACCCAGCACAAATGAGAAATGAAATGCGTGCCATTCAGCCAGCCCGTCTCCAGGAGATATTTCGTGAAATTGTTGCTGAAGATCGTTAAGGCAATAAGTGTTTCGAAATAACTGGTAATTCGAAGAATTAATCGGGAAGGGAGAAAAAAAAGAACATATCGCTTATCTGAATATTACGTACAAAAAAGAAAACGATTAACGGTTTGCTAAAATCACTACACAATTTCCCTTTGCATTTATTTCTAGTATGTAAATGATTCACTTTCGGTACTGTTCTCAGTTAATTCCTCTTCAAATGTATATATACACAAAATCATAACATTCGCCGAAAAATCTTATTATTTTATTCTTTGAGTCATAGATGTTTGGGCAGCAACATTTTGCTACCGCTTCTACCACACACAATATTCAAAACTCCACCCCCAAAGTAATATGAAAAATTTCGATCGAGATTTTAATTTCAAACAGTTTCAACAATAACAAACAGTACAACCTAAGTATTATTGTGGTGGGGTCAAATTTTCTACATATCAGAACTTTAAAAAAACCGCTAATGACTAAGCACTCAAATACAACAGCTCGACTAATTTCCAAAATTTTGGATAGAAAACAGAAACAACGGGTGCCTGAATCTCTACGGGACATCCAATTACTTCGTCTTCCTTCATCCACCAGCCCCAGCTGTACATATTGCCCGATGACAGTGAGGAATACTCCTAATCCAAACTGACCACCGCGAATATACTCTTCGCCCCCAAACAGTTCCGGGAGTTTCTTCTCCAATTACGGAAGAGCCGAGGAGGAAACGGCGGACCTCTTCGGTGTGTCGCGCCGCCGTCCTTTGCTGTTTGGCCCGGGGCGTCGACGCCGGAAAACCCGCTAGGCGCGCTGCGAGCAGCTAACCGCGGCTCTGAAGAGAGAAATTCACTGCTGCGGCACGCTTCAGCAATTAACGTTCATTCATCCGACCCTCCTACTCATCCATACATTCACAAGAAAATATTACTCTCGAGTGCATTCTCGAATTCACGTTATCTCACACGCACTCGAAGGAGCTTTCGCACAAGGATTCCTTCATTCGTGCTTGGATGAAGAGCCTTTTGAAGTAGATAGCGTAATTTTCGAGAAAGTTCGTGCAATGGAATATAAATGGTAGAATTAACATATTTACGTGCTTCTCCTGGAAATCAACATCTTCAGAAACCGGAAATTCGAAGTGTTTCTGCTTGTCTTTCATGCAACGATAAAAGGTTACATTCATTCTATTTACAAAGAATATAGAATGGGATCTCCACAATAAAAAAATCTGAAATATTGGCAAAACTGAGAAATAAGCTCAAAATCGATTAGCGTTTAACTGAATTGAATGCAAGTTTCACCATTGCATTCTATATTTCTCGTTGTGTTAAAGCACTCAAAGCTAATCTAACCATAGGACCTATTCTCAACGTAATTGATAAGAGATGTAATGCAGCCTCAACATAAAACTTCTCGTCCAGAAACACGGATATCAAGTGACTGGATATTAATGTTCAATACTTCACCACTTCCCGGAATCTAGAACAAGATACACAAGAAGAAGAAATCAATCATTCTAAAACAGATATACACACTCGCTTCTCTTGTTTTGCTCATAAATTTCAAGGCGTATCTACGTCATTTGTTTTATGTGGAGCATGCCTCGGATAAAACATCAAACAACCAGACACGGGAAGAAACTAATGGGCTTCTCCTGACTCTGCATTGTGTTTGATTATCATTCCTATCTTCTCAGGGAAATAGTGTTCCCAAACAAGCCACATGCTTCTTACAAATCGTTAGTAATCTGTTTTGGAATAAATATTACACAAGTTATCATTTTTGTAAACCATATTATCAATCAAAATTACAAATGAATAAAAACACAAGTGTCAACAAGGAGTAAATACGGCCCGCCAAGTACTACAGCGGCATAATTCTAGTTTTGGTCGACAAAATTACAGAAACTCCCGATCAGTGCAGCCTTCACGTACAATTCTCTTTTAGACAGTTACTTCACTCGCCTAAGTCAACTGGCAGGCCTCCAAAACGCGATCATTGATATTAGAACCTACGACATCACCTGCTTATGCGGTTTTGGCTTACCCCCACAAACGTTAACATATCCTTTGGTCTATTACTACACGATAATGTCAAGTAAAACAAAAATGTAAAATTAATTGAATCCATTATATTGTGACATTGATACCTCAATTGCACCCAGTCTGTATTTGAAACGTTACTCTACTGACATACTAATAAATGGATAGATCCCACCGGGTTAATGTTTCCATCGCGTCCCTTTTCATTCTAGCACAAGAATAAATTGAAATCGTAGGTCGTAAACAAACGATATATAAAATATCGCTATTGATGATACCACGTGACGCGCTGTAACATCAATGTTTCGGTACTTTACGGTCGATAAAATCGAGATCCGACTCACGACGTTCATAACATGGTGCTACCCGCCATCCTTACGGATTACATCAACGTATCGGTACTTGGCGTATATAACATCAACGTATGATCCGATGAGTTTCATCAATATCAACGTACCAATACTTGGTAATGATATCAACATGAAATTTTGTGTAGATTCCAGTGCGGCAACGCCCCTAGCAACAGCAGCGCGACGGCGCCGTGGGTGGGCGGGGCCGCAACCACACAAACAGCCAGCGCGCGGCTGCGGAGACCACCCGAGATATAAATCGCACCGCGGAGGAAGACGCGGCGCTGAGAGGGTGGCGCGCGCGTGGGGAGGCACTTGTCTTCCGCCACGATACATCAAGTGCCAGCGCGGGGCTTGGCAGGGGGCAGCGACGGGGCTGCACTGTACGCCTTGTTAAAACTCTTGCAGGTGTGAGTTGTTTCCGCGAGGCGTAGGGATTCCCCGTTCGACTCGGTGCCTTCAGTCAGCCCTTCCGTCAAAGAGTTCAGAATCCGTGAAAGACGGCAAGAGTGATTGCCAGCTTTGAAGTGGCCATGGAGCGACGTATTAGCCCACCTATGCACCTGAGCATTCGTGATTCGAAACATGATCTGTCAACAGACACTGAACCGCTGAAAAACATGCTTGAAACTACACCTCACAGAAGGATCTGCGCCAGATGATCGGTTACGAAAGAAACGCAACAGCATTAATCGAATTTTTAGCGCGTGCTCAGTGAAATTTTTTGCTGCTGCTGCTGTTTTTCCTGCGCAGTGCTGGTACAGGAGCAGTACGCTACTGCAGTGGACGCGTGCGGAACGTTAATTCTCCGATTGGGACCGCCCCCGTGACGAGGAGCGTCCGTTTTGCGCGTGCACCGCCGCCCGCTACAGAAGAGCCTGGTCGCGGGCGCTCCGTTACTCAGGGACGGCGACAACATCGCCGCCGGTGCGGTGCGGGGGTGAGTGGGAGGGCGAGCGAGGGAGAGCAGCGCGGGCGGCGAGACGGCGAGCGGAGGCGGGCCGGCCCGCCGCGCTGCCGACAGCCCAGTATGCTAATGAACCGTCGCTCGCGCCGGAGGTCGAGGTGAATGGAACAAGGTAAGGAACGCGTATCGAGCAGCGCGCGCGGTCGGCGTAGGTGGCGACCTTCTGCGTCCTTGGCCGCGTTTCCGCAACCCCCTTGTGAACGCGGGGACGCCACACCTGGAAACATGTGAAACAGGGAAAAATCAGGGAAATTCATACTCTAGAAAGGTCAGGAAATTTCATTACTCCGAAAAGTCCTGAAATTTCAGGGGAATTTCATTACTCTAGAAAAGTCAGGGAAAGGCAGTTAGAAGGCAGAGGATAATCAGGAAATTTCATTTCTCTGAAAATGTCAAGAAAAATCAGGGAACTTGCTAGAAGAATCGTTAGGTGGGAAAACTTTTACTTTTTAAAAAACTACATATTTTCCTTAACAACATAGTTCCAGCATTTACAATAAAAAACTTTTTTGCTCGCTTTTTATTGTGAGAAAAAGTTTATTGTACTTTTCACTGCGAAATCAGAGAACTGAAGTATCTGATAGAAGTGTTTAATTATTTTAGTATTGTAAAATTACAAATCTTGGCAGGAAAAAAAAAAAACGAGAAAAGTTCGGGCAGATCTGAAAATAAATCGTATCCTTCATCGACACTCTGGCTCTCATCTAAAGCATTATTATATGTTCACGTCTGCGAGGTTGTTCTCTAGGAAAATTATTTAGGAAAAAATGTTTCTCGAGCACTACTGGTCTTCATTTCGAGCTTCTTACTGTTATCTATTAGCTCTAAGAAACACAAACGTCCTATTCCCCGTATGTAGTAAAAAAGAACATTTCTTGAGCACATGAAAAGGATGTTGATAATTGCTAAAATTCTTGTGGCAGTGCGCTATTTACCTGGGATCACACTTACCACAGAGAGTGGTACACCCTACCTGACTTTCATTGCCCAGTCATTCAATCGCAAATATAATCATTGAAAAGCAAATAAATTGAACATGTGTGGTGTATTTGTGGCAGTACTGGCATTAGTGTTTGGGGCCTTTCCCCCCCCCCCGCAAACCCCAGCCGGGGGGGGGACGCTATACCAACCACCCCTGCAAATGCCAATTTCATCACCAAACCACTGACACCGGATCTGTCACGGTAGGCTACATAGACGCAACTAACTTCTCCTCCCCCTTAGCCACCACCGCTGTTCTACTCTTCACCAATCTTTTTTCCTTCTTCGCTACCGCTGCCGTCACACCATTGACAACCCGCCGTCCCCCCACCAAGTCAACCCATCCCCATGGCACCCACCGTAACCATCAGCGCCGTTCACCACCACCACCACCCCAGCACTACCACCAGCACTACCAACCACACTACCACCACACCCACTACCACTACCACCGCCCGTCACCATCCACCATCGCCACCACCTTGCCTTCCCATCGCCCCCCTCAAAATCATGCCACCCCACGTCCACATAGCACCATACATTCTAGCCACCACCACCGCCGTAACAATCAGCGCCATCCCCATTGCTTCCGCCCCGCCAGTCGTACCATCATCGCCCATCGCCATCGCTTCCGCCCCCCCCCCCCC
>BOPP01000025.1:3159411-3193351 GCA_017312745.1 Gryllus bimaculatus
GGAAGCAATGGGGATAGCGCTGATTGTTACGGTGGTGGTGGAGGCAGAAGAATGGGTATGTGACGGTGGCGGTGGCAATGATTTTGAGGGCGGCGATGGCGAAGGCAACGGTGGTGGCGATGGTGGATGGTGACGGAGGCGGTGGCAGTGGTGGTGGTAGTGGTGACGGCGCTGATGGTTACGGCTGCGGTGGCAATGGAGATGGCGATGACAGTGGGTTGTCAATGGTTGTCACGGCAGCGGTGGCGAAAAATGAAGAAGCAGCGGTGATGAGAGAACCAGCGGTGGTGGCTAAGGGGGAGGAGGAGTTAGTTGCGGTCTATGTAGCCTACGTGACAGATCCGGTGTCAGTATTGGTGATGAAATTGGCATTTGCAGTGAGTGTTGGTATCAGCGTCGGCTCTGCGGCCACCAATACTAATACCGTCACCGCCACCAATACCACCACCACCATGTTCAATTTATTGCTTTTCAATGAATTACATTGAATTACATACTCTGTGGTAAGTGTGATCCCAGGTAAATAGCGCACTGCCACAAGAATTTAGCAATTATCAACATCTTTTCATGTGCACTCAATGAAATGTTTTTTGTTTTTTTTAACCTACTACGCCAACTAGGACGTTTGTTCTTAGAGCTAATAAATAACAGTAAAGAAGCTCGAAATGAAGACCAAGTAGTGCTCGAAAACATTTTTCTAAATTAATTTTCCTCAGAGAACCACCTCGCAAGACGTGAACATATAATAATCTTTAGATGAGAGCCAAGTGTCCGATGAAGGATACCATTTATTTTCAGATCTGCCCGACTTTTCTCGTTTTTTTTCCTGCTAAGATTTGTAATTTTACAATACTAAAATAATTATAAATTCTATCCAGATACTTCAGTTCTCTGATTTCGCAGTGACAAAGTACAAATAAACATTTTCTCACCAAATAAAAAGCGAGCAAAAAAGTTTTTTATTGTAATGCTGAACTAATGTTGTTAAGGAATAATATGTAGTTTTAAAAAGTAAAATTTTCGCCACCTAACGATTCTTCTACAAGTTCCCTGATTTTTCCTTGATATTTTCAGAGAAATGAAATTCCCTGATTATCCTCTGCCTTCTACAGAGTAATGAGTAAATTCCCCCTTTTCCCCTGACTTTTCTAAAGTAATGAAATTCCCCCTGAAATTTCCAGGACTTTTCCGGAGTAATGAAATTTCCTGACCTTTCTAGAGTAATGAATTTCCCTGATTTTCCCTGTTCACCATGTTTTCCAGCGTGTGGCGTCCCCGCGTTCACAAGGGGGTTGCGGAAACGCGGCCAGGAGCAGAAGGTCGCCAACCTACGCCGACCGGCGCAGCTGCGTCGATACGCGTTCCTTACGCTTTTCCATCTCACCTCGACCGTCCGGCCGCGGAGCGACGGTTCATTAGCATACTGGCTGGTCGGACGGCGGCGGGCCGCCGCTCCCGCCTCGCCGTCTCGCCGCCCGCGCTGCTCTCCTGTCGCCCTCCCCCACCCCCGCACCGCACCGCGCGCGATGTTGTCGCCGTCCCTGAGTAACGGAGCGCCCGCGAGCCAGGCTCTTCCTGTAGCGGCGGCGGTGCACGCGCAAAACGGACGCTCCTCGTCACCGGAGGGCGTTCCCCACTCGGAGAATTTACGTTCACCGCTTCCACTGCAGTAGCTTACTGCTCCTGTACTAGCACCGCACAGAAAAACAGCAGCAGCAGCAAAAGCCTTTCACTGAGCACGCGCTAAAATTTCGAGTAACTGCTGTTGCGTTTCTTTCATAACCGTCAGCTGGCGCAGATCCTTCTGCGAGGTGTAGTTCAACATGGTTTCTCCACGCGTTCAGTGTCTGTGACAGTTCATGTTCTCGGATCACGAATGCTTCTGGTGCATAGGGAGTCAATCACGTCGCATCCCTTGGCCACTCCAAAGCTGCAATCACTCTCGCGTCCTTTCACAGATTCTGAACTCCTTGACGGAGGGCTGACTGGAAGGCACCGAGTCGAACGGGGAATCCCCTACGCCTCGCGGAACAAACTCCACCTGCAAGAGTTTAACAAGGCGTTCAGTGCAGTAGCCTGCAAGGTACTAGGTACTTCGAAACCACGTACTTAGCAGAGTGTGATTACGGCACCGCCCGAAAATGAATTTCAGAGGGCGAATGCTCTGATTGGTCGCTTCCGTGGCTTCCGACCAGTTCCAGACGGGTGCTTCTGCAGAACTGGATTAATGAGAGATAGCCATTCCTTGCTAAATTTGTATTATCATCACTTACAATAGGTAAAATAACCGTGTAGAACTCAAGGTTCCGCATAAGTGTAGCGATAACCGCGGTCCCGTAAGCAAGATGGTTAGACGCACTACGGTTATAACGACGCTTTATGGTGGTACGCTCTGCTTTGAGTTTCGTAAAGAGAGGTGGAGTAAAGCCACTCTCGTAGTGACAGTTGAGTAAGATTGATGTGGTTAACGCTGATTGATGATTCCGGGTGCGTGAACTACTAATGGCATTTGTTCCGTACGGTATTGCACGTTTTATCGCGGGATATGGCTGTTATCTTACTAACTGGATGGCGAGATACGGCGCGAACCTACAGGTGGCTTTTACTGTGTGTGTGGGGGGGGGATCCATTTACATATCTCTCGTCAGCATAGCACCGTCTCATCCAGGACAAGCTCTATGCTCCGGACAAGTTTTCCGACATGTGGTACATGTAAGTGCCAGTAAGGAGATGAAGAGGAGTACGAGTTGAGTGTTTAACCAAGAAACCACGGAAAACAACCAAACAGAGAGCCGGCCGCTAGAATTCCCTTCCATACAGCAGTTGAACTCAACCTAGCTGCCTTGTAAATGTCGAATAACCTGCCACCTCGAGACTCTCACCTTAAAACCACTCGGTCGGAGGCAATGCAGTCACATCAATTTACACCCCATGCCACCAGGCCGCGGAGTAAAGAGTGGCATGGACGGTTCGGAAAGGGCACAATTTTAAAGTAGTCCTCAGCAGAAGCGGTGCGGCGTGGTGCCGATCCATGCGGAGGTCAATCGCCCGACGAGCCGCGACGCGACGCGCTGGCCGACGGCGGCAGACCCCTCGTGGCGGCCGCCGCGGGCGATCGCTACGGCTTGGCCCGGTTGCTTCAGCGCCCGGAGACAAAGTGGCGCGCGGGGCGGAGCGACAGGTGAATAGCTGCGCGACGCTCTTCATTAATCGTCCGCCGCGAAGCACCGGCCGCGCCTCTCCGCCTCGCGCCTTCCTGCCCCGCCGTGGGTGTCTTCGCCTCGCCTCTCTCGCCTCTTCTGCCATCGTCTCACCCCCTCTCCCCGGTTTCCCCTTGAGCCACCTTTACTAGTCTTTCTCGGCTCGGCCTCGCCTCCCTTCATCTCGCATCACCGCCTTTCTACCATTACCCCTATCACTTCGCTTCCCCCTTAAGCCTCTCCTCTTTGTCTAGTCGTTCTCCTTGCCTCTCACAGCCCCTTCTTACATATCTTTTCGCCAATAACCCTCTCACTTGGTTTCCCCTAAGCCTCTCCACCTTTTCTAGCATTTTTCCGCCCCGTCTCGCCTGTCTCCACATCTTCTGGTATCATCTCTTTTCTCCACTACTCCCTAACCCAGGTTTCCCCTCCAGCCACTCCTTCACCTTTTCTAGTCTTTCTCCGCTCCGCCTCGCCTCTCACCACCTCTCCTCCATCCTCCTAATTTACCTTTTCCCACCTTCTCCATAAAACTCTCCCATCTATTTGTGCCTTTCCTCTACCATTCCTCATCACCACACGCGTATTTTTTCTACTCCTCCTTCTCGCATATCTTCATTCCTCTTCGCCACAAGCTTCTCTCCCCATCCGTTCTCCTGCCTCTCCTCTACCACCACATCTGCCCCCCCTCTTCCCGACACCATTGTAACTTCCTGCTTCTCTTCTACCACTCTTCTCCCCTCACCTCTTTACCTGCTGCTGGACTCTTCTCCTCCATTCTCATCACCTCCCGCTCCGCCCCACGCCGTGTCGTTGTGAAACTGTAGTCCTGGCATGCAGAGGGAGTGGGACATCGCGAAGATTCATCTACAAAGCGCGCGGGCGCCGCTCTCTAACACAGGCGACACTCAACCCGGGGGACGACACGCAATTAATTTCCTTCCAGTTCATTTGAAATTCTAATGTTCGATTTTGTATCGGTTGTTATCCGCAGATAATAATAGTTAAACCGGTTCAATCTGCAGCTCTTCGCCGTGCCTGTTATATTTTTAACTTGCATAATATCGTGCACGACGACCAGGAAATCCACCGACGTATCAGCAGCAGAGGAATTCCGAGATAAGCAACCTGTCTAAAAACGTGAGAAGTGGCGAGCGCACTACTGCCGACTGCTTTTACGCCTTATCGCTCACATCACGTACTCGAAATTCGCAGAATATAATGAAATGTATCCAAGGAATATGACTTACTAAAACGTTTTACTGCATTAATGCTGACGAAATATCAGAAAAAATCGATAAATAAAGAACCACTGCTATCTAGACTCCCGTAGTGCCATCTAAATATCACCATCGAAACAATTGTAAGTTACAGCTGCGCTAAATCGCTCTCGTGCGTTAATTAGCCAGCAGCACCGAGTGCTCTGTTAACTAACACCACAAACACATCGGGGAATTAACACTTTCTCGAAAGATTGTAATAGTTAGTTAATAAATTTGTTCAAATAACAAATATTCCATTAAATATAAATGAAATGTGGTGCTATATTTACGACTTGTATATCAGCATTTTACATTTCAGTTATGTTTCCTCCCTGGACAGTTGTAGACATAATTTATCATATTCAAATAATTTTCAAGATTTAAGGTAATTTGCTAGGCAATTTGGGCCGATTTTTCCTTCGTCTGCAAACGAAAACCTTCATAGATTAAAATGCTAAATACATACGAAAATTGCATGTACGAACGTCGCATGTTGACCTTTTTTTTGAGGGGGGGGGGGAACGAATTGGACTTCCGACACCATGCGGACACACACCTGCGTTTACCAAGGATCAGTAACATTTATCCCGTCGCAAGTGTACGAGACTCCTTTTTGAAGGGATAAGCATTATTCTGAATTCAACTCTTCTCCCTCAGGCTTGCTTGTGCTGGGGAGATGGAAGATGGAATGATGAGATAACAATGAAGGATGAAAGGACGACACACACATACAGATATGCAGAAATACACACATGCTCGAGGCGGCACTCAAAACCAGCGATCCTTCCGTCTAAGATCATCAAGGAACTGCTGCTTTACGATATCGGGTTATTGAATTCGGCATAAGACTGTATCATATATTATTATTATTATCATTATTATTATTGATTATTATTATTATTATCATTATTATTTATTATCATCATTATTTTTATTATCACTCATTATTATATTATCATCATTATTATTATTATTCATTATCTTATTAATTATCATTATTATTTAATCTAGAAAAAGATGGTAAGAAATTTGTACTACACTGCATCTCCAGTACGAATTAAAGAATATTCCCATAACAATCTACGATCAATCTACGGTTATATATAACCAATAAATCCATTGGGGTTAACGGACAACTCGGAAAGCAACCATAACCAATTTTATTCGTAAACCACTCACCACCTGAATATGAATAGCAATACCAGGAAGAAACGTGCAGGTTCAAGCTCTTGCACTCTGCATGTCCGCATTTGTGATTAAGCCCAGAAAGAATTCGGAGAACGGTTTAACCTGTCGACTCATCGCCTGGCACACTACTTGCAGCAGAGTGCGGTCGAGCAGAAAATTGCACCCCAAAGAATCACTTCCTGGAGTGCCCTTCGCCGACGAGCGGACCCAATGAATCATCTGGAACCGCGCCTACGTACTCGTACGTCGCCAAAGCATTGCAGCCTAGGTCTTCAACGCGCGTGGCGGTGAGACGACACAAAAGCATTTTGTACTGCCGAAAATACACGTTACTCACCGCCCTATTTGGCAGGGTTCCTACAGGCTGGAGCATCTTAGGCTGAACTGCGACATCACGGCAGAGGTAACATGAGCATACGCTGCTCACTTCTGTATATTTTTATGCAGGGTACATTTCCGATGGTTGGGAGGGAGGTGATAGAAGACTAATAAAGTGAATGACTGGAATAATATAATTTAAATACAATAATAATGATAATAATAATAAATTATTATTGTTGTAACAAAAACAATATATTTGATTCAATTTTATTTTCCCTGAAGTGTTAAGAAATAAAAAAAGAACCGTTCTCAAATTTAACTTCAAGGGTAATATTGTTTTTCATTTATTTTATTACCACACGGTTTTTTTCTTTGTCTTTGTCTTCAGTTTATATTATTTTGCATCACGTCAACAGTTGGGTACTTTGTACCAGAAACACAAATGTTGAAGTTCAGTGCTTCTCCTTCAGCAAGGCGCCGCGGCTCTCGTTTCGCCCGGGCCACGCCCCCGTCTGGCGCTGCGCGTGCCAAGACGCTCTCATTGAGGACCGCCGGCGCTCCCGTTGCGCACTGGGCGAAGGTCAGCGCAGCGCTGCTGGCGGCGGCAGATGCGACCTTGGCCCCGCATTCGCCACGAACGAGGAACAGACACCCGACACCGCCTGCCGCCGCCCCGCGCCTCGCCACGCCACGCCACCCGCGCTACCACCGCCGTCACGCGCGCCCGCCATTTCCGCGTTCCGCCGCCCCCTCCTGATGCAACATCCCCGCAACGCTATCCTCGCCGTCCCCTCCACCCACATCCTCTCCGTCCACCTGGCCCTTTCCTCGCTCATACTCCGTTACATCCCATCCTCCATCCTCTCTCCCATCCCGCTCCTTCAACTTCACTCCCTCTCAATCCTTTCTCCAATTCACTCCCACCCCCTCGTCATCACCTTTCTCAATTCCTACCCACCCCTTCTCTCCATTCCTATTCCTCCACCCCGCTCTCATCCCATTCTCCATTCCTCCCACCCCTCTCATCGCTTTCTCCATCTCTCCACCCCCTCTCATCCCTTCCCATTTCCCACCCCTCTCTCCTCTTTCTCCGACCTCGCCACCTGAGACACACTCCGCCGGCTCCTTTTCAATTACCTTACCTTCTCAACTAAATTGTCTGAAGAAACACTAATATTGATACATTCAGAACGGGCAAGAGAAGCTGCAGAATAACAATCAGTTATCGCAACGAACTATACCAAAACCACTCTCAGAAGAGAAAAATTCGATTTATATATTAAACTTTTCTATCATTACTTATAAGCGATTTACCTAGGCGGATTAGCCGGGACAACAGAAATACTTGCAGCCTGAATGTGGGCCGCTGACCCTCTATGGGCAAGCCATGAACTATGTGTATACTTAGCCAGACACATTCATTTCTGTATCTCACGAATGATTCGTAAGTCAAAATGTTGACTTTAATGAGAGGAAATTCTATACTCGTAACTGTAAGCGCCAAGTGAGCGGGCCGAGGAAACTTGTGTATAATTCGCAAAGGCCTTGCCCTCACTTTTAAGGGTGCATCCTTGGCGATTAAGTCGGCCAGCCTTCTGTATAACCTCCTTGTACTCGTAGCAGTCTTGTCGAGAAATGTTCGTAGTTTCAATGTCCGATTAATTCTACTTGTGCATTTATCTGCGTAACAGATCTAACCATACACTATATCTTTCTTCGAATAAGTAGTTTTATTCTTCCACACTTAGCCGTTTTCGGGGAGGGGCGAAGAGGCAGATCGCGAATTTTAGTTTCAATCTAGTTGAGATCACAGTTTCTTTCCTTGGAAAACAATTTCTACTTTCATTCTGAGATTTTCAGGCAGCCCATGATTAGATGATAATAGCAAAAAAACATGTTTTATACAATAACTATCGGCTAAATCTAGCTTACTGACTGTGTTGTTAATGTTGTAGGTGGTTCCCACAATTAATTAAAGACAATTTCTTTAATTATGACCCAACATTAACAATTGTTAGGTGCTATGTGAAACAACGTTTTTATGGCCTGATGCGGCCATGTCTTCAGGATGACTGATGTTTAGAAATAAAAATAAACATTTTTTTTAAATAATAAGGATTTTTAAAGGGTTAGAAAATTCATGAAAATGTTTTGATTGTCTTTAACTAATTGTAGGAACCTTCTATAATACATTTCCATTGTTTCTAAAAGTTATTTCAATCTGGAAGATTCGGCGAATCTTACTGTAAAAATTACCGTAAATATACAACAAGCAATTCTGGCCGAAGTTCTTAAGAGATAATGACATTTATTCATAGTGAGTTAGCAATGAAATTAAAACGCTCCCCGTATATACTGTAATGTTTCCATAGAAGAGTGCTTACGTAATAATATTGATGAACACGAAAGAGGGATTAAAGATCCATTAAATTAATCTATTCATATGATATTCGATTGTGTATTGTCGATGAGCACACGCCCTATTGATTGAGGGCCCGGAAGTCCCCAATCTTCACTCAAACGTACTGAAACCCCATCGCAGCCAACGCAAGCAAAGTACAAAACACAAGCATTGTATATGGCTCTATTCATCTTTTTAAGTGGAAGGCTATAAAGGTGGGTGGGTCTATTAAAGCAAGATTAATACCCGACGACTCCTTCCAACCCCGGTGCACTCTATAATTCAGGTGCATTCCCAGAAACGCAGACGGCCGCGGGGGCGATCGGGGGGTCCCGGAGAAAAATTAAACATCGCCGCCTCCTACCTGCGAAACCCGCCTCCCATTATCGCAACAGCAATATTTTCCACAAACATTGGTTCACCGCGGAGACCACCAGGCGCGCCGCGAAGACGCCCGCACGCGGCGCGGCTCCGCAAACAACGCGCGCGTCGCGGTTATCGGCGCGACGTACAGCGGCGAGAAGCCGTCGCGCGCTCAAGACGCGGCACGGTGCGGCACGGTGCGGCACGTCACGTCACGTCACGTCACGTCACGTTCGGGGCCAACGCCTCGGCACCGCACCCCACCGCACTGCGCCGCACAGCGATAATCGTCTCGCGCGCCCACCGGGGAGTCAGAGGACGCCTCCCGTGTTGCGACTGAAGGGATGCGACAGCGATGCCCTGTGTTGCCCAGTTAGCGGTTTCCCCCCTTAATTTAGTTTTTTTGGGGGGTCTTTATTGGATGTTTTAGGGGAAAATTTATTGGGGGGGGGGTTCGTTGAGATTTTTAAAGAGTTAAATTTTTGAATTAAAATAGTTATACATATTTTTATACATTACAGATATAGGTACTTACCATAAAATATAAATATCATACACAATAATATGTATCGTATTTCTTTAATTTCCATACCTCTCGTATGTTTCAAAAAGGAAATAATGATTTACTGAATTTGGTGTTTTTTGTGGTGCTATCTAGTGTGAAATGCTTGAGACCACATGGTGACACTGTCGTCCATGGTGCCGAGGTTTCAAACATCCATGTTTTTATAAAACAATCAATGCTTTAAAAATTGATGTATTGAAGCCGACGTATTTTTAAAATCGGTTTTTTAGCAGTTAGAATTGTTCAAAGAGAGGCAGGACTGATAGTTGTTTTGTCATAAAACAATTTTCCGGTATTAAGGACCGACAAAACGTGGATTCTGACTACACAAGGTATTATTAGATGTAATATACTTCAGGTAGCAAGAGAGTTATTCGTTTTTGGAGAGACAGGTTCACAAAACGAGCTTTGCTTTCGAAAAATTGCCGTTTTCCGCTGCAGCATTACATCATGTGCTCTATACAACGTAAGTAGTACGCCAGATAGTAAAAATGAAATCAAAGCCAACTTTGATGTTTTTTAGATGTTTAGAGCATGTACGAAAACAGTGCACGAATTGGGATCCTCTTATCAGGTAAAGAACGCATGGACGTCTATTATTCCGTATGGGTTGTGTTGCGGATGATCTCATGTAATCATGAACTCCAAAGCAAGCTCAATCACATTACAGTGCAATTGGGAGTATGTATAGATGCAGAAGGAATCTGTATATGTAAGAGAAGATAATCAAGAAACCAAAACACCGCTGGAAACAATGAAATAAGAAATCACCATTCGAAAACAAAACAACATAATTCGAGGGAAAATAAGCGTCTTAAATGGCAATGCATGGTGAGAGTACGAGGAACAACGACACAGCGAAAATTACTTCAAAGGTGTCTTAAAGTCTTCGAGACGCACTTCCTTCAAAATAACAGCAAAGGCAGGTACCGCCTTCAAGAAATATCGGAGAGAGGAGGGTAGCGGCGACGGCCGTGGCTGCGGAGAGCGAGGGTTCAGCGACCGGTGGCGCTGCGCCGGCGCGTACAGCAACGGCGGCGCGGCGGGGTCGGTAATTAATCATACAGCAAGCGCCCCTTCCTCTCCCCGCCCCCGCCGCCTCCGATACATCCACCTGTACTGTCTCCACGGCCGTCTGCGTTTTCGCCACCGCCCCCACCGACGTCCACGCTGCTACCCACGCCGACGTCCACGCCGACGTCCACGCCGACGTCCACGCCGACGTCCACGCCGACATCCAGACCACCGCCCACGTCACCTTCAACTCCGTCGACTTCCACCTTCAACCACGTTGTCCCCGCCGTGGCTCCGTCACCGTCTCCACTTTCAGCTGAAACTCCGCCTTCGCTTCGACCTCTGCCATCGCGTTCGCCATCGCATCGCATCGCATCGCGTCTCGACTGCCGTCACGACGGGGCAGACCCCCCCCCCTCATATGTACCGTGCATCCACTTGCCCCAGGCAAGCACAGTCGCTGACGGCCAAGGAAAAGTTTTAATTAATCGTACGGCATTAAATGCGGCAGACGTCGACAAGAGTCGAAGTTCCGTAGCCACAGTCTCCTGGTGAACGTTGTCGAGTTCGTCATGTGCGATGTTTGTGTTACGGCAGGATGACGATGATGAATGCGTACGTAGTACGGTGAGTAATGAGAACAAGGGGAGGGGATGGAGGGGAAGCCGTCAGCGCGTAGTCCAGTTGCTAGGAGACCGAAAAGGAAGATTGCGGCTATGCAACGGACAACAGATGTTAGGCGATTAGCGCCCGATGCGTGTAACGTGCTTCTAGAATTCAACTATTCAGATAGCGAACGCACGGCGCAGCGATAGTTAAAGAACAACTTCAAGCGCTGCTTGGGATGAGAGACAGCTGCCCAAGAAAGGTTTAGCGTAGCACATTGAAAATATTTTTTTTCTGCGCGTTTTAGTTCTAGTGTACTGGCCTCTGCGCTACTTGAAACGCCATCAGAACTGCCGGTTTTTCATTCTGTCGATGTGGGACCCACCAGCGTTTTGGACTAAAAACCATAAAACTTCGGCGGCGTATGTATCGCTATTATCGTCCCTCGACACATGCTTTGTGAAAGTCAACAAATCATCTTTCTCCTTCGCAAAGTTTACTTAGATCACCGGGATTTGAACCCATGCCCCAGCGGTGCAAGGCAAGCAGACTGGACTCTCACAGAACTGGTCCCCTCTTCTCTCCGATTCACCGCCTATTTTACTTTTTCATATTTTGGTAGTGTAAAAAGACGAGATGGAAAAGGTTAAATTCAGGTGTTATCGGGCCACTGTAAATTACTGGAGCGAATATTGAAGTTTTACAGAAAGAAACGAGAAAAGTTACAGATGAATTGAACACGAAGTGGTCTTTGCCTCATAAAAGCAGGATGCAGCGATCACTGTAAGATCCACACAACACAAGGAGAACTGCGGGAGTGTTTATCCGACTAAGTGTGCCAGCAAGTAGTCGCCGCAGGGGTCTCGTTTTCTTCCACAGCAATGGGAACGAGGGAACAGCGGGGAACAGCGAAACGGAAAAACCACGAAGCAAAAAATAACGATGCCATTACCGGAAAAGCGTGGGCGTTGACGAGGGTCTCCTGAGGCACACACTTCGAGTAGGGGACTGGGAAACACAATATGGATTATGAAGCAAGGGACATGAAAAACGGAAGCACTTTGAGGAAACTTGCAACCTGACACCCGGGGGGAGAGCACTGCGGGTAGAATTCCCTCCCTCTCTCCGTGACGCGAATTCCATCAAAGTTTCTTCGTTGACGTTTCTTCAAACATCATCGCCCTACGCGTTGTTTGCATTCAGACCTCGTACCTTCACCGCCGCCTTTTTGTCTTCGGAGCTCCCCGGCGTTTCTTCGGATGGTGGGGGGAGGGGAGCGGTGGCGGTTCTGGTTCTGCACGGGCGGGTCCAGCCCGCCGCGGCGTCTTCTTGCGGGCGTCACGCTCAATTGGGTTTTAACAGATGAGCGTCCCGCGGCGCCGCCTCGCAACCCCCCCCGTCCCCGGTGTCACCCCCGCCTTCCTTTTCCGCCACATTTCCTCCGCATCGCACCGGCAACGGTGGCTCAGGGCATCAAATGATATCACTGAAGACCACCGACCTGGAGTTCATAGCTACATAGCTTGGTATTCAGCGCTTTGTCTAGAGGTGAATTGTAGCGGCCGGCTACTACTATCGGTAGTCTTCCGTGATATCTCCATTCTCCTCAAGACAGCCACTGAATTCGTCCTAGGTGACCTATTCGAAAATCCTGCCACCGACGGGACTGGAGTGACATCAGCCGATGCCCTGAGCCTACCCTCCCGGTCCCTCCGTTGGCCAGAGCGAGCTCTGCTCGTCTTTCCGCAAAACACCCGGACGAGCGGTCGGGAGGCGCCGTATTACTGTCACGTAGCAGTCGCCCGCTGCGGTCACCTCCTCCCCTTCCTTGCTTGGGTCGGTTCCGCCCCGCCTCGCCTCGCCACCCCGCCGTTTCCCCGCCCTACCGCTCCCGTTATGCGCGCGCAAGAAGCGGTGCTGAGGAAGGCGATGGCGAAGGCGATGGCGATGGGACAGGTGCTGTTGGAGGAGGGAAATGTCGCGAGAGGCGGAGGCATTGCGGAGGGAGAGACGGTGATGGGAGGTCTATCGAAGGAGGTGGCTATCGAAAGAAGGGTCGGTAATGGGAAGAAATGACTGACGTTGACAGAGATACCATAAAGATGGCGAAACGTTAGGTACGAGATGAATTGATTCAAAAAATATTTGAAGTGGAACTAGATGGTGGGCTGGAAAAATAATGGAGGTTGTGATAGAAGACGTGAAAAAACGCGATAGAAGACTGTTACGATAGAGGATGTGTGTCTAGTACATATCGTTAGTCATCGCATAAACTACCATTTCCCAATTACGTGCATTACTCGTACCGGCCGCCGACGAGTTGCCGCAAGCGTATGCAACAAACCGCGGGTACACCTTTACCCGACAATGTGTGTAGAATGAGTTTGCGCCAAGTTTTAGAACTTAGTTGTTTTTTTTCTCTGCTCTTTATTCATCTCCTCCTGAATCTGCACTTTATGTTCACAAATTATTTCACAAATCATTAACCTTTGCACTCGACCATAAATTCCAATACCAACAACGCATATAATTCAATATTACCACTCTCAAAGCGCAATTATATCGAGCTGATATGTAAGAACCTAATAGAGAGATACTTTACGAATAAGTTCAATTCTCAAGCATATTCCGCCAATTTAGTATGAAAATATAATTAACACGTTCATGAGCGTATTCTCGGAATAACAAGATCATATTCTTGTATATTCACTTCTACAATCAGTACTACAAATTTTCAATTATGTCGCCATATTTGAATTGGTCAACATGAACACTTTATAACTTAGTACTTACTCGCGTAAAACGAATTATTACTACGTCAGGAAAACTAACAGTTAGCATCCGGTGAAAACCAGCGAGTAATCGTTTATACGCTCTCAACTTCTGTTCAACAGAATAATTTCAACATCATGAAACGCGCTCATGGGAATAATAACCGGAAAATAGGAGAGAATCACTGCGAAACTAAAGCACAAGGGAAAACATCGAAATCGACAGAGTCGAGAGTTCACAGACCGATGAATCACCTCCATTAATAATTTTACTGCGGCTTTGGACGACGCGGATAGACCACGCTATGTGGTTGGCTACTAGAAGAGCGGATGAGCAATCGAAACGAATAACCTCAGTTCTCGGGAAAGAGAATTCAGCGGCCTCTTAGAATTATTTATTACTTTGTATTTCTGGCCATAGTCTGGGTCTGGACAGAGATGTCTTTACTAAGCGATTTCCTGGCCCTCACTTGGACCAGGAAATTGCTTGGTTAAGTCCTGGTAAGTTCTTGGGCCTGTTCACCTTAAATTCAACTACTATATCAATTAATACACTTATTATAATACGTCTCTATTTTCGATGCAGGAAAAAATATTCGATCTTTATAATAAATATGGAATACGATTGCGTACTTTCTATGTCCTCAATTTCGTGTTGATCACGAGCAATAATAAACACAATTATTTAGTTCATCAAATACTAATGATGGAGAAGTTTAGGAAGCATTTTAAATATTAAAATTTATTTAAAAACAAACTACACAGCTCCCCATTTGGTCTCGATTTTTACAGTTTTGATATAATTATAAGATTTGTAAAAACAAACAAGTTTGACCACAATATATTATTTTCAATTCCGGCCTCCTTCAAAACTGTCAGAGTTCACATCTACAACGCGCTTGGCGAACCCTCGGCAAAGAAATGTCGTTCGTTGGGTCGAACGCGGAAGTTCGCACAGAGGAACGCACCCGCAGCAATGTGTACGTTCTCGTCTATGACTCCGGTCGCATATCGCCAAGGCTGAGCTGCGTCGCAAGGATACGCGAGGACGACCTCCGCACACGAGGCAACCTTTCATACAGAGTACCAACCAGCCGTTCGCTGCGCCAGCGGTTTCGCCCGGCCCCAGAGCGCCACTGAAATAGCAGCGCCGTCCTCCGGCAAGCGGAGATGCGACATCTCCATCAAATCATCGACGTTTTTAAACATCGAAAAAATATCGATGTTAATAAAATATCGTCCCAAAACTTCTTTTTCTCATTTTTTTACCTTAACCATAACTTCTTGTTACCATTAATATTCACCGGGAGACGTTTGACGGTGGTCGCGTTTAGTCATTTTTATCGAGACCTAACTGACAAAATAAAATTTAAAAAATGATCAGGACAATTAAAAAAAGTTTTATTATCAGTTTCGATAATTCAAAGAATATTGTAGACCGCATTTATCGAAGATACTTCTATATTTATTATGTTTAACCCTTGCTCACTTTTGTTTGAAGAATGTCTAATTTATGGATATCTGAAAATTATTACATGTTATTATTACGATGGCATTGGTTTCTCTTAAAAATAACATTAACCGTGTTGCCAAAATTGAACACAAAACAGTGATGTTAAAAAACATCGCCTTCAAAAAAAACCATGTCAAATCCATCTGCGATTTTATAAACGCATCGATGTTTCAAAAACATCGACATCGCATCTCTAAAATACCGACTGTCTTCCCAGTTCGATTCTGGACTGAAGACAGACGTTGGGCAAGTGTTTTTGCCCACAAAACAATCGCTTAGCGTAAACGTATTGACTGAAGTTGTCTACTACCCTAGTCGTACAGAGATATTTTCTCTTAATTTTTGATGCATCCTATAATTTGTTCCAAAAGAAAAAGAAAAAAAAAAGATCGCATCAATTCCTCACATACCTTACTTAGTTTTCGAGTGCAAAGGCATTGTTTTCTGTCGCACACGTTGCCTGTCCTCACGTGCTTCTTCGAATGCCCCACATGCCCTTTGATAGACGATGTCGACTATTTTGTGGACTGTCGGCCAGGTAACTGTCGACGTAAAAATTGTCCTTAAGCGAGTACAGGCTGGGGACAGACAGATATCCACGTTACATAACCCGTTCCTGTGCGCATTGCCCTTCGAATTGACAGAAAGAAACCACACACACTTCTCAGAGGCGCTAGTATCGTCATCTGGGCAGCGCCATAGCTTTTGTCGAAACCATGAACTCATCGTTAGCTTGCATTCCACTGTCAAGATAAATACTTCGACTCTTGTACTGTTACCCGATGGCTAACAACAGCCTTTGGTATTCCATAGTCAACCAGTCAATATGCGACTATCTCATTGAGTAACAACCACCATCGTCGCTACGCCATCTTCATTGCGGTGCCTGTACACGCGAGTAACTCCCGTTAGGTCATGCATACTGTGTGCTAACGCTCACGAGGTAAGTGCAGGGAAGAGACTTAAATCGCGGCTTACACGCAATTTACTTGGCAACACCTGGCATTACAGAAGGAACAGCCGCTGCATTTTGATGAAGTGCGTGCGAAACGCTACGTCTATGAGGCACAGCGCAGGGTCTCGCTTATTCAGTGGTACAAGGCGAACGACTTTTTGATTTCTCGTCCCTTCTAGGAGTGAAGATAACATCTCAGAGTTGGATTTTCGCAAAAACCTTTACCTCTCTCACGATAGATAATTAATAAATTGCTCACAATTACTTATATGACGAGGAAGCGAGTTCAAGTAGATGTGTAAAGTGTGTAGACTATTGAATTAAAATTGAAAGAAGACGTATTTCAACATAATGTTCATATCTAGTTAGTGCAAACAGTGTTGAAGATAGGTATAAGTACTTCTTGGTACTGGTGAATCAAGGAGCAACTTAATATGAAATAACAATTATTAGTTACCAATATTTTAAACATTTTGTAATCAGAAAGACACAGTGTTCTTCCTTTTTAAAGTGTACTTAACACAACCCATGAACTAATCTACTAGATAGAAGACTGTATCTTTAAAGTAGCGTTACTAAACGCAAGACAGAAACTTTTCCAAAAACTTTTAATAATACGTACGGCACTTTGCAATTATGAAAGGTAATGCTTGATTTTTTCTTCATACCTTATTAATTAGGTATCTGTTAGGTCTACAATGAAATTATGTAATAATGATTCGTACAACAGTTCTGAAACTGATGAATGGAACACCGTAGAATACATTCTTGTAGCTCTATTTATAGCATACAATCATAAACACTATGATGAAATCTGTCGTTCTCATTAACAACTAAAAGTGTTTACGACAAAGTCGCGGGAAACCAGACATACCGTGATTTAAAACACGTGAAATCAAGAGGGAAATTTAAGATTACTAGAAATACGCTAATTCAAGTAGTGTCTCTAAAACCTTTCCTCCAGGAAGCGAGTAGCCGTTGCAGATAGCCAAAAGTAATGACTAAGGCGAGCAGGGAAATCTGAATCACCAGACGATGACTTCTCGTGGACGAAAAGGAACGTAGGAATGCCAGGCAGGAGGAGGATTACGCACTCCAACGTGAATTCCGAACCTCACAGGTGGGTGACCCGAATGTGCGGCTATTTTAGATCCAGAATTTCAAGGAATACTTTTACGGCGTACTACGACAGAACGAAGTTTCATCATCTCGAACGATATTTGTGTGTCTGGAATAAAAGTGTAGTGGTTTAGGTGTCATGCTTGATCGGTCACTTTGATCTTTTAATTGCTTAACCAATTGAAATAAAAGACTGGAATACCATTTATTTTAAATAATTTTTTCATATTATTATATTAACATTAATATTACCGTGTGATATTAGTGAGATTTTTTGCTAGACAGACAATTGTGAGAAAGCGTGAGCTAGCGTCTGTGTTCGTAGAAAGTAAGACTAAGTACACGCACGTGTGTGTATGTGTATGTGTGTGTGTATAGGTGTATGTGTGTGTGTATGTGTGTGTTGTGTGTATGTGTGTGTATGTGTGTGGTATGCGTGTGTATGCGTGTGTATGCGTGTGTATGTGTGTGTGTGTGTGTGTGTGTGTGTGTTGGTGTGTGTTGGGGGGGGGGGGGGGGAGCGGACGAAATACTGCATCCATCTATTCAAAGCGGGAGGAAGAGAAAGTGATAAACAAAGTTAAAAGCAATGTGGAAGTTATAGCATTAGTTCCCATATCAATATCGTAAAAGTAATAAAAGCGCCTTTAGCCACAGGTGTTGAGTAAAGCAAGACCAACACCCATATTTCGTCCTGTAATACAAAAATACTGTTAATGCGCGACCTTGTATTCGTGAGCTCGTGGGCTTAGAGTGGAACCAGCGTGCGGCGAGGGGCGTCCATAAAATAAACGGGCGGGCGGTTCGAGGTGCGCGCGTGTGTGGGAGGGAGGGGCTAATGGCACGAGGGGAGGGAGTGGGGAGTGGCGGAGAGGAAAGAGGAGAGAGTGGCGAGTCCAAGGAGACGGAATGGCGCGGGCCGAGAGCAGCGGAGACGTGAATGGGCGAGACGTCACCTAGCGTGCCCGGAAAGTGGAGAAGGACAGAGAGGAGTTCGACAGGACTGTTTGTGGGAGTAGGATCGGAGAGGTGAGAGGTGGAGAATGTAGGAGGCGGAGCAAGTGGAGAGAGACGCCGGGAAATGCGCAAGTCGCCCGAGCGGAATAACGTGGGGTGGTGAGTGGATGGTTTGGGGTGGGATGGGGAGGGGAAAGGAGTGGGGCGGAGTAAGACGGGAGGGCGGGGCGAGCGGAGCGGGGCGAGCGGAGCGGGGCCAGGTGGAATGAGGCGGGGCGAGGCGAATCGTGACGGGGTCACAAGGAGCGACGCGAAGGGGTTGGAATGGAATCACAAGAAGCGAAGCGGAGTGGTTGGGATGGAGCGGAGCAAATGCGTTGGCTGAGCTGCGAGGGGGAAAGGAGCCGGGACAATGGTGAAGAACAAGGGGAACAGAGTGGGAAAGAACGAGGCGAGGCGGCGGGGCGGGGCTGGGCGGGCTGGGGCGGGCGGGCGGGGCGGGCGGAGGAGGCGTGCTGTGGCGGCGAGGCGGTGAGTGCTTTATGCCAGATGAGCTCACCTCCGAAGACGCGCAACACACACACACACACCGCCCCGACGTCTTCACTTGGGCGCGACGCGCGGTGCGCCTCACGAGGTCGAAGAGCGTACGCGGGCAAAAACTGACACACAACTTGAAATTTCCACGTATTTACTTCTTTGGCAATATTTAATTCATATTTAGTAGGATTAGGAAGTACAATCTCGCATTTTTACTCGAGTGCGACGAAAAATGAATTTATTTTCCACTTTGCACTTCCCTGATTTGTTCCACTGCTATGTCTGATCGGAGAACGAAGCAAACTGTATTCAGTGTGGAAGTTGAAGACAGTAAAAGCCGAAATGCCGTTTCTTGACGTTGGATATACCTGGTTCAAACAAGGTGGAGAACTCACATGCCTAAAATTGATCTTATAATGTTTATACGAACTTGTATAATCTACGAAGTCTAACGTGCAGATTTTTTCCCAAGAGTAACGTAGGGTCAAATTTGGAGGCGAGGAAAAGAAAAATCCATTCTTTCTATTAAATATTCAGAGAGATAATTGTTTCAAAGTTCCTGGATCATCGTTATAATTATTATGACTATATTAATTTATTACTAGTGGTCTACAGGAGCAAAAATACTGCCGTCGGGCGAGTGAAAAATTAGGTCCCGGAGCGGCCGAAATTCGGTGTTATAAAACAGCCACGCGAATTCTGAAGCTTCGTTCTTCCTCATCGCATGATGTCAGCTCTCATAAGCAGACACGCACTGAGTGAGAGAATTTAATTTGTACGTACGGGTTGTATGAGAATAGGGTGAGTAAGAAATTCAAATATATGCAGTTTTCATTCTAAATCAAAACTGTTTAATTGTTTTTGGATTTTTCCCGAATTCCGGGCCCAGAGACACAACACACCTCTCACGTAGACAAAGGAAGCATCTTTCTTTGAACTTTGAATGTCCATTGAAAATGAGTAATGTACTATTATTATTATTATTATTATTATTATTATTATTATTATTATTATTATTACCATGATAAGAGGGAGTAGGTGGGCACGGATTCTGAGGCGACCACTGAAAAGACAAGGTGCTGATTTTTAATGGACGCTTCGGGAAGTGAAATTATCCGCAAACCTAAGGTAGAGGTAATTAACTCAATGGCGTTTTATGCTACTGAAAGACAGGGACCTCCTTTATCACTTTCAGGGATGCTAGCCAATACAAAAAGCAGACGCAGAAGAGCAATCCGGAAATGTGCATGCGGCAAACAAGTTCCTAAGTAACTTTATCGTACATACGTTAATTGAAAGACGAACACAAGGTCTTAGCTGTCAGTCATGTTATAAAGTAGCAACGAATATCAGATTTTAAAATCGATTGATGCTGCTGTCTTCGCTTTATTCAGAATGAAAGGCATAGGTAGTTCATTGGAATGAGGCAAGATACACTTCCTTCTCAGTCATCACCTGTTCATTATGTCACCAATTTGTATGATTATTGGCGTCATATGTCACGACGTGACCGAAATTTGTGTACCCACAACTAAACCATCACCGACCCGGAATTACAGATTCGAGATCCATCAAAGCAGGATTTTCGAAATAAGTGAAGAATCACCTCCAGCGGAGGCCGTCTTTTCTCTCATCGTTCGATCAGGTCGGTCATGCCCTTTTGTACTGTACCACGCGACCTGGAAGACGCGGGCAGTACTTCGTTCAAAAACAATTCCGCCACTAGGGAGCCGTAATTCTACACCCTGTTAAAGCGGCCGCCCTGGCATGCCCTGGCCTTAATAATGTCCCGCAACAGGTACTAAGCCGCAGGTGCTACCTGTAAGAACAGTGTGGAGATAATGGACGCCTTCCTGCCTGCTTTCAGGGTCGCGGCGAGTCTGGCAGATTTACGGGTCCTAGGGCACACACTTGACCTACGACCGGGTACGCGAGTGCTTCCGCTTAAAGGGGGCAGTACGTGTTGAAATAAGCCGTGTAAGATGGATTGCAGTTGGTGTCGTATGTTGTAAAAGGACATGGTCAAACATCTAACGCATAAACGGACGGAATCGCAAAGGCCGTTGTTGACAATTGATCGGTAAAGATCTCGAAACGCACGTTATATGAACACGAGGATCGCGGTTATATAGGTGGGTGTTACAATTGGGATTCAGAAACATCGTTGAACTGAAATTGAAGTTAAAAGAAATGTATAGCACTAATATACGATGCGACTAAATGTAAACATGTTTTTATAGTTCAAATATTCTTTAGAGATTGTGCTAATCTTTCATTCATATAACACTTTTACGGAGTCCTACGGGCAGTTTTGATTGACAGTGTTTATTTATTTGCACTGTATTACTTTAACCAAATGAATTATTCATATAAATGTTAGCACACTCATACATTTATAGGATATATCTACCTACTTTATGTACGAAGGTCAGATGTCGCTCTCAAATCATGTGGCTCATCTCAGGCACACGTTCTATTTGAAAATGATTGACTTACCTGAAACAAAGAAGAAATGCATACTTATAATATTTTCCTCAGATGTAACACAAAAAGGTACAACACTGAAAAGCAATATTATATTGATGTTTCGAAAGTAACAAAAATCTGAAAATAACACTTGTTCAATTTTCATAACTACGCTTTAGCATTTGTTCAATTCCCCAAATACAAAACACTAATAAAGGAACTGTAAATAAATCATTTTTAATGGAAAGCCTCTTAGAAAATATTTTACGTAACCATGTCTTAAGTCAACTTCATATTCACTTTCCCTTCCACAAATTCTATCAAACCATGGAAACATCCCACCACCATCCACAACTATTAACTGACAATGCCACAGTGAACTCGTATGAGCCAGGCTACGGTTCGTTTTGATAAATCCGAAATGTAGCTCAGTTGTGTTGAAGCAGTACCACATGGTACAACGACGCGTAGTTATTTGCTTACGTGTGTTTACAAACGTTAATAAACACGGAATGCTGTATGACAGCGTTATTTGCAGAACGCCGAGAAAACGTGTACGAAGATACAGGTGATACTTCGAGTCGGTCGCGCTAGTTTCCGATGGTTTACAGAAAACTCAAGCTGGTCGCTTTCCCGCGATATGAAGAAAGTTTGTAAGGAGCGCTGATTCAGCGAGAAGGTTTTTTCAAAAACAGCCACAGTTCTACGAAGATGAGGAGGTAAATAATCATTAAACATAAAAACCCTGGCTTACATTTAATGAGTCTCCTTGCCTGTCTACGGTAAGGAATGTGTTTAAACCGAAGAAGAGTAAACAGTTAAAATACGCATTTAATGTTAACCTACATAAAGCACACACGGGTCATTCAGCAAAGGAATTTCATGAAATAAAAAATAAACACTGTTGCGAAAAAAATGCCAGAGTTAAAAGGAGCTACGCCCATATAGTCAATACTCTCACAGTCCGACGAAGTTTAAAGTATACGCACACCTAATCGATATTAATAAGAAACGAGAACTGAGTTCGACTTACATCAGTGACTAGAAACAGGCAAAGATATTCACAAGCGAATTTCCTATTTCCCTAATCTTATCCGAACAACTACGAAATTTAATTATCTTTCAACATTGTCAATTTTTTCCACGAAGATTAAAAAGAAAAGCGTTCCAGTTACAATTGATAATGAGGTTCGTTTAAAATATTTTATATCTAGGCTCACTTCTTTGATTGTATAACGCAAAAAATATTGAATCTCACTAAGCAACGGACTTGCCGCTGTAAGAACTTGATTGTTTCATATACCACTTTATAATTTTATCCAGCCGTTCTTCCGCAAACACTGAAATTCGCTGGAAGTTAACAAAACGCGGTTGAATAACACTTCCAGGCAATGACAAGTTCCTAGTTTCTTTTTTGTTTTTGTTTTTGCTTTCACAGTTTCCTGTTTATATCGCGACTCTTGGTCAGACTGTAAATTATGTAAAATTCTTTTCTTCGCGACTGCGCAAAATCAGGAGCAGGCTACGCAAGAGACAGAATGTTTTCTGCTCATTTCTTCCCTCGAGGCAAGACCCGAGGCAAATTACCTTCCGCGCCGGCAAGTACGATCTCCAGCAGAACAATGAGGACGCGGAGATGCACTAGACAATAGCAAATAACGGTAAACAGGAAATAGCAAAGGAGAGGTCACGCCGCAATAAACAGTGCTCTTGGGAGACCCCGAGACAGGCGCACCCGTCGTGCAGCGGTCGAGACACTCGCCTTCCACGTAGGGGACCCATGGACACGACGAACTGATCAGAAATTACTGTTGGAACACTGTGAGGTAGAAGTCAATTGTTTCGTTTGAGCTTGCCCACAAAGAAATCCAATAATATTTATTTAAAAAAAGCTGCCAAGACTTTTGTCCCAACCCTCCTAGTTCCTAGTCCATAACGGAAATTTCAAAAACTAACGAATGCCTTGTAACTGGGTCGCACGATGCTGTTTGGATGACAATTCTTCAAGCCTGATACTAGTCTCCTTCATTTCCTCCGATAAATCAAGGATGGATACGGGGGCAGGATTTACGTCGTGTCCATGATCCTCCTTAAGACAGTGAGAGACTGATCCTGTAACTATCTATTGCACCCATTCCCTATTATCTAAAAAGCTAAGAAAGGTTTATTACTACGCATACTCTAGTGTGGTTTCGAACATTAACATGTATATCTGTGACAATTATACAACCGTTGATTCCACTCTCGGGGAACAAAATAAATTAATACTCCTGGAAAAGCCATGCAATAGCACAAGCCGACCGAAATAGCTAAGTATTTTGAATGTAAATGAAGTTTTTGCTTTATAAAAAATTACATCATACCACGCAAACATAGTAGAATACTATTTTTATGTTTTCCCCTGCATTTAGAAATTGTTTCCTCATAATAGCATTATTTCGAAATTGTTCAAAAAACTGCAACCATAATGTTATGTGATAAACCGACATAATAAAAATATTGTAAAATTCACTAGATACGTACTATTCGCGTTTGTAGACTAGTTTCAAACAATTCCTTGGTACAAATTCTGCACATAAAGCTCGTGAAACAATCAATGTGTACATTCCCCAACGGACAGTTGAAAACAACTAAAATTATCACCTTTCAAATGAGGGCCTGAAAAGAATTCTCATCCATTGGCGAATTATTTGTATCGAGACATCGAACGCACTGAGGGGACAAAGACACCGTTCATCTAGGCGTTCTTCGGGGGGGGGGGACGTCCAACATCCCTTTACGACTTGTTGCCATTGATTTCCTTCGCAACATCGCCGCTGAGCTGCCCAACGACAGGCCGTGCGTGCTGCGCCTTGTTCCATTCCTTTCATGGTTTCTCGGAATTTCATTTTCCCTTCATGTCCTTTATTTACGGCCCCTCTTGCGCCTCGCAACGATCGTATCTTCCTGGTTACCCCTCACTCGGCGTAGAATTTTCTACTTCGCGGGGCTAACACTGGGAAAAAAGCGAACAAATTAAATACGCGTTCGTATAAAAAAAATATCGTAGTTAATCAGCAGATCAGTCATTAACTCCGGGCGAAACCATACCCATTACCTACACGACCGTAGTCTCGCACGCTAATCATAATGCCGTCGAGATGGATTCGCACTGTGCGGGGCGGATGATTGAGATCTCGCCCGATGGCTTAGCGGCCTGTCGAATAAATTACGGTGCAATTAGCAAGTCTGATTCGCGAGGGGAGAGGCAGCGATGGCGACAGCCACGGCAACCCTGGAATTTGCTTCTCCCTTGCTCCCGAAGCAAAATGAGAAGCAGAGGAAAGTTTCCTATTTTTTTTTTGTTTTGTTTGTTTGATTTTTGTTGTTTTTATGAAAAAGGAATGTTAATGATATCCAGCTACACTGCACTCTGTCCTTGTGTTCAGAAGGAAAGCACTTTTCCCGGAGGTCTAGTTTCATTTTGTTTAACACTTATTAAAGAGGTAGGAAGCAGATTAGGATGGAAGGAGGGGAACAGATTACACGGGGGCAGCCGAGATTGGGACATGGACGGAGGGGAAGCGAGACGGGAGATGACTAGGAACAAATAGATAGTTAATCGGAATTTGAAGGGAATAAATAGGTTGCGATAGGAAGGAAATCAGGTATGGGACATGAAAGAATCAGAAATCTGTCAGGAGCGAACTAGGAGTGAGTAGGGAGGGAAAAGCAAGCGGATCGGATACGAGTTGGGAATGCGTCAGGAGAGCGTCTAGAAGGGCCTTGAGAAGGGCGCCGAGAAACGCTGGGAGAACGTCGAGAAAAGCTGGGAGAATGTCGAGAAAAGCTGGGAGAATGTCGAGAAAAGCTGGGAGAATGTTGAAAAGAGACGAAAAGGCGACGAAAAGTGATGGAAAGGCTTTTAGAAGAATCGAAAAGTGTTGGAAGGGCGCTCGAAGGAACGGGAAAGACGTGGAGGGTTTCTGGAATGGGCCGGGAGGTGTCGGCGGGAGCAGAACGCGAATAGATGAATAGATGAGAGCGAGCTTTGAAGGCTGTAATGTCAAACAGGGATAGCGGTAGATGAGGGGGGGGCTGTGGGTGGATCGGATGCCCGCCGCGGTCGCGCGGGGCGGCGACTGCCGAGCAGCGGGGCCGTCCTGCCGGCCGCTGGCCCGTGAACGCATTGCCAGTCATGCATCGCGCTCTCATAAATACAGCGCCCGGGGGGTCGCCGTCGCCGTCTTCAGCGCCGCTACGGAGCGGCAACTGCTCTGTGGACCGATGTTATTAGCGATAAAGATACAGCGCGTGTCGATGCACAATGACATGTTATTTATATCATTCCTGCTCAATGAAATATGCCGAACGTAAAATTTTGATACATTTGGATAAGTACTGATACAGCACTTTGATACGATACAGCACCTGGGCCATCGAAGTGGGCATCGTTCAGTGCTGTAGTGACAATCATTATTTCCAATCACCCAAATGTTTGAGAAAAATATTACAAATAATAAATAGCACGATAATACCCATTCCCGGATATCATTGTTTAGTTATTTTCTTAAAATGCGACGATGAGAAAGAGATACGAGTATTCATTAGGTTTACTTAACACATAATTTTTAGAAAATACGAAAATATTAGAAACTTTAAAAAAGCATTAATCTAGATGTCACTACTTAAAAGAAAAGGAGGGGAGAAAAAAGAATAAAACGATTATACAATTACATTGGTTATTTCTAAAAGGTTACATCACTAATATTAGCAGAAACTGCCTAAACTCAACATTTGATTCAGAAAATTTAGCTTTGTTACAAGTAAAAAACCACAATGTCTATGTGTTAATTAACTAACCAGGTGTAGTTCTCTTTTCTTTTGAAACAATCTCTGGAGAGATAACGTTTTTCAACAACCAGTGCCTATATCGAACAACTGGTAGAGATGTCATTAAAACAAAATCAATAGTAATCAATCGTAAATCATTTTTGGCATCGACACCTCAACATTATATTTTCAACAACATCGATACGTATATCTCAGTTTTTTTTTACCTAAACTGTATCTGCATCGATGCTATCAGTATTGGCCAACATGTAATTAGGCTTTGGGGTTCCGCAGGGGCCTTTTGTGCGACGCAGGTCGAGTCGGCGGTGTGTGATGTGTGCAAGAGCCGCCCATCGCTGTAACCCAAGCAGAACCACAAGGGGCGTCATCGCATCGTCGCAGCCCCGTTGGATTCGCGGCGTAACAACGCGGAACATTCCAGATTACTACAATTATTCGCTTTAATTGGGCTGATCGAGTCGTCCTTTTCCGCAACACGTTACTTCCCGGTCGCTAGGACACGGACGATAACCAGACTCCACAATAAAATGTCGCAACTACTGTGCTTGCAACGACAGTGGACAGAGTCAAGCCACAAAGACTGGAGTACAATGGTATTCTGTACGGTGGAATAATGTATGCCTGATTTACGCTCGGTCAATTACATCACTGGGAGCATGACTAACATGTTAGTCTTGTCAAGAACGACAGAAGCTCAGTGAATAGAGATTTTTCGAGTGAATGAAGGAATTCACTAAATTCACTTCAATTAACGCTGAAATATTATGACCCACATAAGAAAAAATGAATTCTCAATAACACGTTCAAAAAAAAGTTTCCAAATATGTAATGTATGTAAGACTCAATTATTATTAAAGTATAACATTTTTGAACAATAAAATATATCCTTTTTAACACAGCTAAAATTTCCTCTCCCTCAGTGGTAGAAAAGAGTGCATTCTATTGATGCAGTTGAATACACAAATGGAAATTATGCGTTGCACAGGCTCAAGAAAGTGTTATAACAATTTCGTACTTTGAAAGCCACACCCCCGTCACCCATCTTCAACACGCGTTGTGAAGCGACAAAATGTTGAGTTAAAAGTGTTCATAAAAAAACATAATAATAAAAACAACTGTTTAAAATGCGTTGAATAAATTTAAGTATGTTTTATGTTAATCACGTTACTGGACCTTAAAAGTTTGCGTAATTTCGACGCCATTCCGCACGCGTTGGCGCGGTGGTGAAGGTGTTCACCATTTTCTCGCGGAAGTTAGCGGTTTTTGTCTCGTCGGTTACGATAAGGAATAAAAGCCAGTTGCTTCATACGAGCACAGTTTTTCAATTTTCTCACATTATGACTTGCGACATGATGTAAAAGATAAAGTGGATTTCGCGGAAATTGTTGCAAATCTTTGTTAATGATGTGAAAGTTCGTTATCGTGATGTTATCTGGCTTCTAGAGATGTCTTAGATGTTACGGTACGACTTAGGGTTCCAATTGATTGATCGTGCTGTATCTGTCGACGAACCTGATAAATCATTTGCTCCATATTTCTAGAGTGAGGTCTCGTGAATTGATATCTGTTTGATCTGGGGGCTTATTTTTATCGCCAGATCGCCATCATTTGTTTTCTATTTCGTCACGCTCCATCTCTTCCTGAAATCGACAATAATGTTCTAACTACAGCAGTCTATTTAAAGTTACCGAAAAAAACAGGATGCAAGGGAAAAAAATCACAGTTCTTATCAGTCACTTGTTTCTTTCTTCGCAACATCTCACACCATTCGATTTTCCGAAGTATTATAAAACGATTGCTGCTGAAGAATTTATTACAGCTCCTTGAACGTGTAATAAAGTTTACAAATTGCTGAAAATAATTTTTTTAAATGTCGACATAAACGAAACAAAAATGTGAATTTGTAATGTTATTCGTTTGGCTTTGAAGTGCGTTTATTAATATTTTTTTAAGCAAAATAAAATGTAGAGGTGTTTTTGCAGACTGTAATACACGAATTAAGTATTGTTCAGCCGCATCGTCAAGGTTTCTGAGCGTAACTCACATCAGTTTGTTTCATTCAGAAACTTGTCTAAGCATAAAATAACTAATCGCGAATTCATATATTCTTCAAAACTTCGGTTTAAAATTGTTTGGATAACCCAAATATCCATAATCCTGTATTACTGTGTTTGTGTGACCGTATCGGTCAATCCTCTGTCATTTATCTGCTGGTGCGAAATAGAATCTTCAACTCGCGACGACAGACGAGTGCAAGAGATATTTACAACCACTCTCGTGCCGCGTAATCTAATCGTAATTTCAATATTTAAACTGCCCCAAAATATCTCAAATCCATGGGAATTCTCTCTTTCGTGACG
Source organism: Gryllus bimaculatus (assembly GCA_017312745.1). Taxonomy (NCBI): domain Eukaryota; kingdom Metazoa; phylum Arthropoda; class Insecta; order Orthoptera; family Gryllidae; genus Gryllus; species Gryllus bimaculatus. Next base: position 3,187,846 of record BOPP01000025.1, read on the forward strand.
CCTCGTGACGCCTGTCAAGCAGTACACAACTTCCAAGACCAATCAAACATTCCGTCACGTGTCAGGAAACACTTGTGAATGTCTGGCACATTTCTAATTTCGAGAGATATTGTCAACGATAAACTCATTTCTAGTAACCTGGAATGAACACCTTCAGAGTTCTATTTTCGGTGAATTATCTAGACTAATGAGTACATTCAAACACTTCTGGATCCCATTTTCTACGGACAATATCGCGTACCCAATCAAAATTCCAACTAAGTGCGAATGAATTACATTTTGGCAACGAACAAATAAGTCTCAATTTACGCCATCACGATGTCCATTCCTGGGAATCTATTCTAAAAATTAGCTCATAAAAGTTTCGTCCGAAAACTGCATGATGTACTAGAACGGGTAATAGCACTGTTTTCTGAGAAAAAACAACGCAAAGTGCTCAGGTATTTGTTCTTTTATGCTTCCAGTTTTATATAGTATGATTAACCAATAAATATTTGGCGAATTCACTTTACAAATACGGGCCCTGATCGCGCTTTAGGCGTCGGTCCAGTAGCTCTGTTGACTACTAAGTGCACAAACATTCGAACGAGTTGTGACCCCTCACTCAACCACTGACTTTCATTCCTTCCTTTTTTCTCTAACAATAGTAATTCCTATATGCAACTGAAATAAAAATAAGAGTATTTTACTTCTACTCTTAAGAGTAATACTTCTTTTTCAATACGATCAGTTATTAAAGGTTGGCGACAGACCTTATTCGGGGTCCCTCATTTCGGGCACCCAGTGTGTTGCACCGGTGGCAACAACATAGCTACCTGACGACAGACCCCGTATTCCCTTACCAGAATACAAAAGGATTAAAAGTGATAACAGCGATAACAAATTTCTTGTGCGCAAGAACATTGGCGGCTCCCTCTAAGGGGAACTTGACGAATATTTCAGTGTAGCGTTGTTGGAAGTGCTGGTTGAATCTTCCCAGAAAGGGATCCATGCGCGGGGCGCGTTTGGACGCCCCTCTGGCACAGCGTCGGCGGTGCATGAGCGTCGTACGTGCCGCTATGTGCCTATGACAATCGGTCATAAAAGCGCATTGCCAATTGATCGAGATAAAGGCAAGTGAACGGACGGACGGACGGACGGCCACGGCCGGTGCAACGGCTGCGGGATTCAGCAGACGCGCGCGCGCGCGCTCCGCTTCGATCACAACCCGTCTAAATCGCATCTCCTCATCCGGCTTCACTTCGCATCGCCTCATCAATTTCTCCACGCCCCAACCGGCTTCACCTCGCATCGCACCATCAATTTCTCCACCTCCCATCCGGCTTCACCTCGCATCGCATTATCTATTTCTCTACGCCCCGACCGGCTTCACCTCGCATCGCATCATCAGTTTCTCCACGCCCCAACCGGCTTCACCTCACATAGCATCATCAATTTCTCCACGCCCCAACCGGCTTCAGCTCGCATCGCATCATCAGTTTCTCCACGTCCCATCCGGCTTCACCTCGCATCACATTATCAATTTCTCCGCGCCCCGACCGGCTTCACCTCGCGTCGCATCATCCACCAGATTCGCCTCACATCGCCAGATACCGCTTGGTTCCCTCATGGCTTCAACTGGATCAAACATTTTTTCTCTTCATTTCACATCGCATTCGGAGAAGAATTTTACTGGCCGGCTGCACTGATGAATAAATTTATCGTGGTTTCGCCGATCAGTATCAGGCAAATGCCGGAACGGTATCCTAAAAACGGGATACGGACCGCGCGCGATCTTTCCTTCCTCTTCCTTGTCCTCGCATCTTATTTGCCCACACATTTACTCTAACACCCACTACACTACCACTCAAGTCGTCAGACTAGTCTGGAGGAGATGCCTGAAGGGGAAACCTTTCCGAAGCTGACTTGTACGTCGACACCAGTTCTCAACATTCATATTGAGAGGAACACAGTCACTTTGCAGAATAAAACATTTACTACACTTATGGGACTAATTGCTATAGCAGTCGTGTTGTCCTGAAACAATCAATCAATCGAAAGTCATCTGCCGTGCGCGCAAAAGCGTGTCAAAATACGCGGACCATTTCGTTTTCTTAGAGCTGCCTGTGCAAGGCGACAGCGCTCACGAGATTGACGGAGACAGACGACGGTGCTCGGACCCTTCATCGGTCTGTGATAGGGACGAGTGGCGCGCCGTCGCTTTGATGGATGGCGATCTTAGACACGCGGCGGACCCCGAGAGTTCACGCCGATGCCAAGGAGCAAGAGAGGGGAGCGCAGAATTGCAGATCTGAGTTGCGCACAGTGAATTCGACTCCACCACCAACGCCGCAATATCATCCACCATCATTTCTTACTACTCACTACTTCTACTTCTTCTTACTACTCATTCATTTTTTATCAATACCACCGTCATATCATCCAGTAAGTCCGACCAACACCTGACAACTTCTGACACTTCCTACACTAACGCTCCACGAATACTCGTGCCATTAATAGTCGCGAAACTGCAATACTAGCGGAATGTTTGTTTTTATATTCGAAACTTTATTAAACTGGGAAAGATTATCAGTGTATCACACAGCCTCACAGGTGCGAAAGGGACCCGATGAAAAGGAAACACCAGAAGCATCCTCGCTCAGTATATTTCAAAATAATCGCAATATTATCTACAGTAAGAGTAACAAGAGTAGCCCCGTTCTTACCGCCCCGAGATCCAGCGTGCGTCGGGGACCGAAGCCGGCCAACGCCGAACAAATGAAGAGGGCGTGTCGCTGGCGCCTCGCGCAGCCCTACCGGCCATCGGGCCTGTTCCGCTCCAGAGGAGCTGCGTCGTAATTGCGGACGCCGCCAAGGGGAAAAATTGTCACTCGGGCTCCGAGCGCCAAGGCCGCTGGGCGGAGGCTCCGGGCTCGTGGACGGTGTGGCACGGTCCACTCGGGCACGTTGTGGGCACGCCCCCCCCCCTTGCACCGTCACGCGGCGGCGACGCTTGACCGAGTGATCATTTCGTATTTATAAAAAAGTGATGTTTTACTATACAAACGCGACGTTTGTTATTAGTCTCGTGAATGCAGTGAGGAGGTATTACTCCCTCACTACAATAGGAAAAACGGTGCCGACTAATGTCGGCTTTAACGTTTCATGAACGTAGTAGATAGTATTCCTCACCGACCGGAATGTGAGACCCGGCATCGACCGACACGTCGGCTAGTGAGGGTTTCCCCCTCCAGGTAGCTCCCAAATCGGACACCGCCCCACCTCGAGTAAGCTGTAAGCCCTCGACTGATCTCCCAACACGTGTGGTGGTGTAGTTCAGGTAATGTGTTATATGTGAGGGGGATGAAAGACGTGCAGGGGACAAGGCTGACGAAGGAAAGGTCGCTTATAATCCTACAATGTCATACAATGGTACTGATCAGCGCGGCTACGTCGGACGCGACAGAAAACAGGAGGGGCAGTCAGGAATACACGACAAAATACTGGTAAGATTCAAATTCCAAACATGAAATCTAACTTAAATGATTTGTATCTACGGCAAGAACTTTTGCCACCTTGCTTTAAAACGTCTTAAACGATAAGTCAAAGAAAATAGATTTTACAAGACACTAAAACGAGAATTACCACGAACACTTAGGAAGAAGTCAAAAGGAAACTGGGTCTTAATAATAAAAACAATATATTATTATTATTATTATTATTATCATCGTTTTTACAGTGACAAGAAAGACTAATGGAGGCAGGTCAAGTACATTGACACCTGGTAGAAGCAATCCAAGATTGCATGATTGATTACATTGGTCTGCATTTACCTGGTCGCACCTGACCAATGGTCTTTTGTTTCGCAATACAAATTAATTTATGGACTTGCAGGAAAACTAGTATTAATATTACTATTAATATTATTATGAGCATGTTACAATTATAATATTAAATAAAAATTAATATGATTTATATTTAATAAAAAAAACAGGATCCGAAGCCAACTGGGCGGTTGGTGAGAACAAATGCAAGCATGTAACTCAAGAGACAAGAAGGAAATTGCCGAAAAAATGCCGTATGTCTCCGAAATGAGGTGGCATAAACGAAAATATCGTAAAATCATAGGGAAAAAACAAGTGCGTATTATTACCGTTGCAATGGTAATCAACGACTTCGACGCGTCTTCAGTTGGAAGCAGTAGCAAGACATTGCTCGACACGCTACAAATGTTCTATATGAAGGGAAGAACTAACAACAACAGTCACTGGATCCAACTGGGTAGATGCCCTTGGCAGGAGCATAAAGGCGAAAATATCGCCCACCAGCTGACCTCGGGGGAGCGTGTCGTCGCGGGCGGACATCTGCGTTTGCGTAGAAAATGTTGGCGCTGCAGAGCGCCGCGAAATGGCTAGAAGCCACTCCTTTGATCCCGCCAAGAGATTGAAAAACAGGCATGCAGCGGCTTAACGGACGAAACAATCACGGACCACAGCGTCAAATGGTAGTTAACGCACTCCACTATTATTTTTTCTGACATTTAAAAATAAATGTATTATAGCTACGTTAAGAGGCGTATCTGCAGTATGGCAAACTTCGCACGTGCCGTGGTCGCCTCTTGCAGGGACTTTACTCAAGAGTGTACCCGTTAAAACAAATAACAACCCTAAGGGAAGTATTTTTTGAAAGGCCGCAAATTCTATGCTTGCTTTGGGCACCTGAATATTTAGATACGCATGGCTATATTCAATCCTCTTTAGGATGGTGATGTATTTCACGCCGACATACGCCGGATATGAGGTCGAACTGAGAGTCGAAACAACCTTCATTATTTGTGAGCGCCCATCTCCATTGGGTCCACATCGTTCTGAGAGTTGCTGTGGTGTGTGAGACTGGCAGAGTCGGAAGTACGCCTGCAAACCGCGTGCCACAAACTATCTTTCTGACAGTTATGTTCGTTGGGATTCAATCCACAGTAGCTGACTGGTGATTCTATTTTCGAACGCCATGACTCATAATTGTACAGACACTTATTTTGAATTAGGAGTAACCACTAGTTATTTCTTTTTAAAAGAACGAATAACACTGCAGAAGTACTAATGTACGCAATGTGTAATTTGGAAATTTGTAATTTTCCAGCACAGCGGATTTCACCTCCACCGAGATGAATATTTAGGTATTCGGAATTATTTCTACTAAATTTTTGGTACAAAAATATTATTTTCTAAACATGTCTCCACTTAACTAAGAAACTGACGAATTTCGAGGTGTGTCACCTTCCTTGTGCACCGACGTGACGAGGAACAAAGCAAACTGGGAGAGTAGCCCTACCTCATTAGCGAAGAAGCATTGCACGTCATGCGAGGTGAGAGACGGCGGGTGTGCTTTGCAGCGGTGACAACGCACTTGGCAGGTGGTGGCGACCGTCGCTCCGATAGTGTCGCGCGCGTCGCCACTGTGAGCCGCATCTGCCTTCGCCCCCGCCTCTATCTCCGTCTCCGTCACCGCCATCGCCACCGCCTCCGCC
>BOPP01000025.1:3194030-3207611 GCA_017312745.1 Gryllus bimaculatus
ATCTCCGCCACCACCACCACCACCACCACCACCAGCGCCAGCGCCCGTCCGTCGTCTCTGTGACAGCCGTCTGCTCGCCTTCGCGCATCACACCCGCGACGAATCTGCTCCAGACGGGCAGCTTCCTTCTGGAGGAGCCTGCGCAGCTACTGGTCCACGTGACGCGCCATTCACAGATGAACAACTTCGTTATTTTTACAAGGTTATGCAGGGATAATAATAACTATGTCATTCGGAGGTTGATGTTTATAGCATGCTTTTTTATAGAGTAGCAGGCGAACTGCGTCTTCGTGAAATAACTAGTTCTACACTGAATCATCAAAGATTTATGGTAACAATCTGCCATCTTTCAAAGACTAGTTATTACCACGCACAAGCGGACGAGTGACTAAAATGATGGCTTCTTATACGAGCAAAGCAATTCGACACGGGGAACACTTCTTACTTCGAATTCCCCTTTATACTCATTACTAAACTAAAGTCCTTAAATGTGTACTTCAATGTTGGAAGTAGAGAATACTCGAATAACATTTGAGCCCTTTTCAAATCCTCTTTCGTTCATGTCCTTTACGCATGATGTGATCTGTGAACGCTAACTCACTTGACGTTGAATAAATATTCTCTTGAATATGGCTCAGCCAAACGACGAACGAACGGCGTCGCCCTAGTGTCACCATCACTAGAGTCTAGGCCGTAATAAGTATCGTAACAATGCGGTCGATTTTTTGCCTGTCGCGATCAGAATCAGATACTACGTGAATGAAATAGCGACTACATAGGAACGTACTCTGTAACAATTTATGCGTCATTCAATTTAATGATGTCTTATGTCCGGTATAAGAAAGTATTAATTCTCGTATTTCAAATAATGTACTTAAATGCATACTTCAAAGTTATATTAGAGACTGTAAATCGATATTAATGATTAATTATATATTGTATATAACGAACAATTAGATACTGTAATATTTTATTTATACTTTTTTTCTCTTATAGATTATGATATGTTTGCCAACTTGTTTAAGAATAAAGTGATAAGTGCAACAAGGACAGTCAGGAAACGATAATTATCATTACTGGCAATTACAAAACCAACCATATCTTTCACAGAGAACTTGTCTCCTCTCGCAAACCTTCAGAGTAAAATAACATATTAATCATTTCTATTTTTAAAGCGTGTTCTATTGAATATAAGAAACCTATTATTTGACTCATAGCGAGATATGAAAGAAATATAGTCAGCTACCTATTAAAACAGGAGGTTGTGATACCAATTAAGAACATGTTTAGTTCTTGCGACAGAGCCTGCGCTCATTTTATGAACCATTCTTCTCGAGAAAACGCGACATTAAGATCCATAGATTCATAATTTTACTAGCGACCGATATAGAAGGGTTTTCTTAGAAGTACAATGTTTACGCAAAAACTCGACGAAAGTTCTCAAGATCCATGCGTTTGCACTGTGCCAAAATTGTGAAAGGACTCGTCCATGCCAACAGCTTGTTTATTGTACGAAGATGAACTTGCTCGTAACCTCAGACTTCTCTGAGTGACCAGACAAACATAGAATGGCGTTGTATTCTGCGATATATCTAAGAAGTACTTACATAAGAATTTATATAATACGCATAATTGCTACAGTGCAATTAACGTCAGACTAAGCAGTAATAATGCGCATAGAAGTTACCTATCAATACTTCAATGAATTACGATATGTGTCAATGTGCCACAAAGTAAAGAACAAAAAATATCAGTTCCATTCCGAGTACTTTTGTTTTCAGAACAAAAAACATCTGGTGAACACCGCCTGCCTGCTTCGTTATCTCGTAAAAGACAATTTGATTTCTTATATAATCTATAAAACCAACCAGAGATATAACTAATTGTGGAGTCGTCTTTATTTCTTATCATTTTATCTTGTGCGGTGTTACAAAAGATTCACAAAGCCGAATAAATCTTATAATACTAATGTTTCAATTTCTTAAACTTTGTGTTTTCTCTGCTCTATTGTGAATATACTATACTACTTCATTGAACTATAATTTCTCTTCATTGATTCACAAAATCACAACCGTAACTTACTTTACATTTGAAAACAAAATATCCCTCCAGTGAAACCCGGCAAGTTTTCAACTGTAGCTTCAAAATAATTTCGTTTTTGCAACTGATCTATTACGAGAATTATAATAACTATTATGTGAAAAAGACTCCAAAGATTTGAAGTTTGAACATAATGTATCTAAACGATATTTTTATTAATTTTTCTACCAGAACTATTGTTTCTACTGGAAATGGTTCGAATTATTTCTATTGTAGTTTGAATTATTTCTCTTTGCAATTTATTATTTTTATAACTAAAAGTAAAATGTTAATTTTTTTTTATTTCTTTAAATACCTTTACTCCATACGTGTAGTAGTAGAAAAGCCACAAATAATATTTTATAAATTTTAATTCATTATAAATTTTCATTTATAATGAATACTGTTAGAAATCAAAACATTTTTTTGACATTATATTCAATTGAGACACCAATAACTACAGAGCACGTTTTCATATCAAAGCATTTCAAAAATAAAGTCATGCTCAAAAGTCTCACAATACAATATTTTCATATGCTGAATGCCGTTTAAATTTCAATTCTAGTGTAACAATGATTATCATCCTCCAAACCGGCCAAAATTTCGCAGGTTGTTCTTTATGTTTTTTTTTTTCTTTCTTGTGTACGTACGTATATGTATATACGCAGTAATGCACATAGTTCAGACAAAGTTATGTTATGCTACGAAAATCGATTTCGAACTTTACACGGAAATACACGTTTCGGGGGGTCCCTGATACCCAAAACGTGATACTTTTTTTTCCTCTCGAGCCTATCCAAGTGCGGGGAGCACAACGAGGCTACTTCCCAGCCCATTCCCACTTGCGCGTCGGCCTGTCGTGTCAGCGACGACACCCGCCCTCCTCCCTTCCGCGTCACGCGGCGAGGGCCCTCGTGTGGAGAGCCCTCCGGCAGGCGGCGCGCGCGTCCCCGGCGAGTGGGCTGCGAGTCGAGTCGCTCATCGCGCGATGAGCGCGGCCTAATAAGGACAGTCGCTCGCACGCGCGCTGCCGCAGGTAGTGCAAGTGCAGCGGCGGATGGCGGCGGCCGCACCGCGGGACGGAGCAAATAAATACTTACAGTCGACTCCGGTTATAGTGAACTTCTGGGGACTAATATGTTTGGTTCGCTATATCCGAGTATGTCAAAATTAAATAGAATTTCTCCACAATTATTGATTTTATTAGAGATGCAGCAAAATTCATCAACAGCACGAACTGAACATTTCAATATCTATACTTACTATTATCTTCATTTTTCATTAGTAATTTCTCAAGACCCTTCTCCAGAGTTCGTGCTCTCTCTCCGTAGTTGATTCTGCATTCTCACCTGTCTCTAGATATCACAATGCTGTCTTGAGAGCGTCCAATGCTTCTTGCACTGTTGTAACACTGTCCCACTTAAGATCCATTTAATTTCCAGACATGCGTTCACTACAGTTGAGGTTCAGGTTCATTATATCCGAAAAACTGACTTAAGTTCACTCTAACCGTGGGTTCACTATTTAGAGTTCACTATAATCCGTGTCGGCTGTATTTTTATAGGTGGGGAGGATAGGCGTGCTCATACGTGGGGGGGGTGGGGGTGAAAAGTTTACAAGTTTTGAGAGGGGGTCGGAAACTTTACGGAATTAAATATTTCGCTCGTAGGCTGCAATAGAAGCAAAACTAAAAAAATAATTTTAAAAAAACAATACGAATTTTGAGTTATTGCCCTCTCTGGAATGGGAGATTGATCTACTTTCCAGCAGCAACAGCGGTAGTACAGTACGTATTCCACCAACAAGCAGAAGTGTGAATACAAGAAAGATGCATTTCAAGACAAGGTGAGAAATTCTTATGTTCTCTTTTCTCTCAACACCTGATTTTGTGAGCTGTCCCACTACTGCAGTCCGACTGAACGACTTGGTTTCCATAAATTTCCTATTCCCTGATTTCATCCTTTTTAATACGGTAATTGGGGGAATTGCAATTTATTTGAAGAAGCCATAGCACAATTCCTATAATGGCCCCCTATAAAATCAATTGTATCTTATTGTCATTGTATTGTATATTAATCGCATCATTAAAGTTATAATTTCATTCTACTGGCAGTGTTTTCTTTATCTACTACTAAAATGACAAACGTAAATAAAAAAATAGTCATTGAGCGATGAATAATTAAAATCAAAATTTTCATTTTGATCATCGATATTTTGATGCCGATGTCGCATACGTAATCAGGGCTGGTAGGACCATGGCATCTCATATGGGTTCGTACCGGGTAGAATCGAAGGAAGGTCGGTTCGCAACGGAGAACGGTTTGGAGCAACACTACCTAGATATAGGTCTAGATATACATCTATGTGGTGTTAGTTGAATCCATGCGAGAGAGGTAAAGATTTGCTTAGCTGGGAGAAAACGGGGGGGGGGGTGGGGGGAGCGTGGTAGGGGGGTATAGCTGGACGTGGCAGAGCATAGCGGCACGTGGCAGGGATGTGGCATGAACGTGGCGAGGGCGAGCCGAGCGAGGCGAAGGCGAAGCGAGGCGAAGCGAGGCGAAGCGAGGCGAAGCGGGCGAGGCGAGGCGAGGCGAGGCGAGGCGAGGCGAGGCGAGCGAGGCGAGGCGAAGCGAGGCGAAGCGAGGCCGAAGCGACGGCGAAGCGAGCGAAGCGAGGCGAGCGAGCCGAGCGAGGGCGAGGCGGGGAGGCGAGGCGAGGGCGAGGCGAGGCGAGGCGCGGCGAAGCGAGGCGAAAGCGAAGCGAGGCGAGGCGAAGCGAGGCGAAAGCGAGGCGAAGCGAGGCGTAAGCGGGCGAAGGAGGCCGAAGCGCGGCGAAGCGAGCGAAGGCGAGGCGAAGCAAGGCGAAGCGAGGCGAAGCGAAGGCGAGGCGAGCGAAGCGAGGCGAAGCGAGGCAAGCGATGGCGAGGCGAGGCGAGGCGAAGGAGGCGAGCCGAGCAAAACGAAGCGAGGGCGGGTGGGGCGTGCTTTTGGGCTTGGACGGGCGTGGCGTGGCGTGGCGTGGCGTGGTGGGGCAGGGTGGGGCAGCGGGCCGGGCCGGGATCCGTGGCTCTGTGTCCAGCGATCGCCGCCGCCGTATAAGGCCTGTCCGGTATGTCGCGCTCTCATTACTCCTTGCGCTTTTTGCCGCTCGCGCGCGGGAGACGCCGATGTATCGCACGGGCTCCCGCGCCGCCTCGGACCCAAGGGCCTGGCGCCTGCCCCCAAATCATCTATGCTCACTGAATGGGAAATAACAAGTGATATAAAAAGATATACGTGGACGTGTTTTGAGAGTTACGGAAGCACTAAAACGTGTCACAATCGTTAAATTAAATTTATTGACACTACAATTTGCCATCATCCAGTGGAAATTACTGTCAGGTGCTGAAAATGCATCAATTATAGTGGTTCATAACAATAAATAATAGTAATATTAATAATAAAAATAATAATAATAAAAGCAGGGAATAATTGTAATTATGTAGTTAAATCTCCTCGAAAATTAATGTTGACCATATAAGTTAGCGACGCGCATGAGCTCCAGATGCAAGTTGTTGGATACAGATAGAAGCGGACCCGCCGTCATTTAATATCCTCTCACTCGATAGCCCTGGTCTGGCAGCAGTCAGGCGCTGAAGAGTGATATTACAACATATAGTGTCATTCTGACGATTTGCAGGAATATTAATATTGGTTTCGGGTATATTCTCGGTTATCAACAAACACCAAACAACTGGATACAAAATGGGGGGGGGGGATCGGTGGCACTAATGGCATGCGCTACTCTCCACACAGCAGGTTCTCTGCGGCACGGAGTCGCGGGTCCCGAAATACATGCCGCCGCCGTCCATTGTCCCGCAACGACATTCTTCTTTGGGCCCCGACCGTTCCGCCTGGCGACAGAGCAGCTACAAGCGAAGTAAACCGATGATGGGTGTAGTAAATACGGAAAGGCATTTCTGTTGGAAAAAGCTAAGTACATTAGGAAAGCAAGGGGGCCGAAACATTGTGTTATACGTCTCAGCCAGTATGACGCCAAATGAATTAAAAGCCTCGTAATTTTTTTTTAAGTTGATAAAATAAAGAAAAACAAAATTGTTAAATGTATTGTTCATTAAAATTGTATTCAGTATAATGATTATGGATTTCGCTTGATTAAAACAATTTTGAATATTACATTGAATGACTAATTCGTAAATTCATTTCGTGCTATGTCAAATCAGAATTTCACATCAGAATCATGGACGCTTTGGTATTAAACGAGCAAACTGTTTCAGGTAGTACGCCAACCCAGATCAGTATTGAAAACGCATCCCCAAATTCAGTCAATTTCTTAATAGAGTTCTGAAAGAATTAATAAATATAATTATGTTGGTCGAGAAAGACGATTTGAAGCGGAATTAAATGAAAACATAACCGCCTCTCAAATTTCCTTTATATCTTAGTGCTACATCTTCGCTACTGCCCCCCCCCCCCCAATCCTGTAATTAAAGCTACATGAATGATGAGAACATATATGGTGACCTGTATTTGTAACACTTTATTGCTGAGTACGTATTCGACTCGTTTATCCACTTAGGAGTCGGGAAATACGTTATTTGAGAATACTGCAAAGTTCGAGGTTGAAATGCCCAAAGAGAAAGGAGATCCGCTTGAATACTTAACACGATTGAAAAAATAGGTTTATTAAAATCCGATCATCTACTTTAGATGAGAACGATCTGAACTCTTTCGCCGTTTATGAAGAGCTGACGATTGCACCATTTCCAAATATAACCGCTCAGCACAAATAGATACTTTACTTTCGAATATCGCAGAAGGCAAGGGAACTCAAATCCAAGAATTAAGGTCAGAGTGCTCGCGTGTCATCCCGTTGACTAGGTTGAGCCGTTGGTGCCCGAGTGTCTCTCCACTCATTGGAAGCCTCACCGGTGGTACGCAAATTCCCGTTTAAAATTTCTCTACACTTGGTGAGTTAGTACAAATAAGTATGTGTATTGGCGGGATCACTTTCCACGTACGCCTCCGAACAGAATAACCCAAGTAATGGATCAATTTAACCCCGAAGGAAGAAATGTTGGCCGCCCGTTAACACGATAAAGAATAAGAAATGTATTTGCGCGCGCGCATGTGTGTGTGTGTGTGTGTGTGTGTGTGTGTGTGTGTGTGTACGGCGTGTGGGGAGAGAAAACGACAAGATTTAAGGAAGAAAATATCGCGTGCCCATGACTTAGTAAATATCGGAAAAACAGGATTAATGATCAAAACAGCGCTATCCAGACAGCGGGTGAACTCGACCTAGCTATCCAGATAGTCTCGAAAACCCGCCATCGTCGGGACTCGAACCCCAGGCCCCGTCGGTCCCACTCGAGCCCGGAGCCATCTCAGCCGTCGCCTGCACCGCGAGTCGCACATGCGTGCAGCATCAGGGCTGCAGCGGCGCGCTGCAGCTGCGGCCCCGCGCACCAGCCCCGCGCTATAAATCTCCGCGCTGACGTCAGCGGCGTCACGGCTGTCACGGCGCGTTACGGCGCACGACGCCTCGCGACGGTCGCCGGCGCACTTGAGCCCTCCGAGAGCGCGGGGTCGCTTTCGCTTTCGGAAACCGCGCCGCGTCGGACCCCCAAACTCGTTCCCGGCGCCGCACTTCGTGCAATTTATTGACGATCTGCGCGCGGCGACGGAATAAAGCCGGTGACGTAAGGCGACCTCCGAACCCCGAGCCCAATTACGAACGGATATTGCGCGGACGGGCAGTTCAGGTGGCTGCGGCGGCGATTGAGGGTTTGGCGACGGCGTTGGCGGCCGTGACGATTACGATAGTGGTGATGGTGTTGACGGCGGTTGAAGCAGTGACATGCGGTCGATAGTGTGTGTTGCCTGAAATCCCTGATAAGGACCTATACAAAAAGAAGCCGCGCTTGCGATCTTGGCTTGCGTCGCTTGTAAAACTGACCACTGCCCGTTTCGTTGTTCTCGACAACATGAACAATGCGGTGGCGACAGATTTATAACCGGTGTGAGGCAGGCTGGTAAAGTGAGGATTGCGAGTAGGTACCAAGCAATATTATCTTTCAGGCTGGAATGGAAGGGACGCGGTGAGAATTTGATGATTACAATTTTATCGACTGTTAATCCAAGATATCTACCCTATACGAATGTAGGAAACGTTTGATGAATGTCGATAGACAATATCCTAGAGCGTCACTATGAAATTCCTATGAAGTCCGACTTACAGGGTAATCATACTGTGATGGAAGAATTCATGGATTCTGTGGCCAGCGGTTGCCGATAAGTATTTTGACGTAAAGGTATTAATGACCCGGGTTTCCATAGCACTCTGTTCCGCTCTTCTCCAAGTATCGCTCCATCAACTCGCAACCCTGCATTGCTTGCTCCCCCATTCGACCTCGCCCGGCTCTGCGCCTTGTCCCGTATCTGATGCCACCAGCCTCGAGCTCCACCCCATCACTCGCTCAATCCCGCTCTCCCACCCCAGTCGGACTTCGCCCCGCCCTTTCCGCTCTACGCCCAACCCGACCCCGCTCCGCGATACTCGCCCCGCTCCGCTAGCCATTGGAAGGTCTTAGTGTTCGAATGTCGACGATGGCAGGATTTTCCACACTAAGTACATAGCTATATCGAATTTAGATGTCTGGCGAATAATTCTAGCGACAGGCTGCCCAGATAGGTAGTTTTTCGTGGTTTCACCGATCAATACCAGGCGAATGCCGCAGCAATACCCTAGCAAACGAGCCACGGACCACGCGCGATATTTCCTTCCTATTCCCTGTCCTATCCTCACTACCTATATACGCACTTACATTTGCATTCACTACACTACCGTATATGCCGGGAGACTGGTAGGGAGCTTACAGCTCGTCTCGGTTAGGGCAAAGGTGGGAGATACCTGGTTAGGGAAACCGTGCAAGCTCTCCTACCAGCAGTGCATTGAAGGTCGGCGCCGGATCTCACCATGAAGCGGAGGGACACCACCGCTACCTCCCCTCTAAAAACATGCTCTACACCTACGGGATTAATGACCTTATCAGTTGACGCGCCCGGAATATCTAATCAATCAATCAATCCACCACCCACCCGACTCTGCTCCGCTCCGCTCTACTATCTGGTGGACCCTGCTCCACACCACTCCGCTCCACCAACCCCTTGATCCGGTGCGCGCCGACCCCTTCTCCACGCCCCGCTCTGCTCCACCGCCCACTCGACCCCGCTCCGCTCCAACCCTTTCTCCACCCCCTTCCGGCGTGGCCGGCCCCGGCGCAAGGTGCGTTCGCTCGCGCGCAGCACCGCGCCGTTCAGTGTTTATTGGCAGGTGTTAACACCGGAGAGAGCGGCCGCGAGCCCACGCGTGCCTCCTTACAATGGGGGGGGGGTGAGGGGGGTCGGTCCAGCCGGCGTCCACGAAATCGAGGCCCCAAGGACCGTCACGCCTCGCCCGCACTACGCCCCCCAGCGCCGTTTCACTTTCCAACTCCGTCGTGTGAAAGGTCGCCTTAAAACGTCGGTTCGGAGCGATGCAATTTGTCCGGTCCGTTCGGTGACCGATCATGACTTCACATGCTTATGATACGTATTTGTCTACGCGTGAGGCAATGGGCGAGGAAAGAGTGTATCATAACGAATAATGGAGACGTGTTTGTTTGCGGGGATTGGAAGTTGGAGTTGTGAGGTGAGGAGGGTAACTCGCTCGGTACTGGATTCCGAGGTGTAACGTACTTTCAGATGCGTAATCTTGGTGGACGTGTCTGTCAGACGCGTCACGATTTTGTTCAGAGGTTGCTTATTCTGTTGCGTCTCTGAAACACCAGGATGAATTCAAAAATATCAAATCAACGGGCCGTATTTACTGCTGTAACACCTGCATCACCTCACAGCCAATGTTCCCTTCGTGTTGTGTGTGTGCGAGGTCTTGACTTATTCTGAATAAATTGTGAATCCACGTTACAAATGAGTGCAATGATGGTCGTTTAACAGACCGCTACCCCTTAGGTAAAAATTTCTGAATAATAAATCGGAGATCAGACGCTGCCGTGGGTTTGAGAAGCGAAATTTTCTCCCTGAGTGATGTGAGGTCCAGCGCTGGGCGTCGGCGGGAGTGGTAACCCTGCCCAACACAAAGAATGAAAAACGAGTGGGAAAAAAGGCGCGAGCGCCGCCGCCGGCTGCGGACGTGGTCATTTCCTGCAATAACTGGAAGCCGCAACGCGCGGGCCCCAGCAGAGGCGCGGAGAATATGCGCTGCACCTTCTTTGGGTTCGAAACTGAAGAAAGATTATCGTTCCATTAAGTACCAATACGAATAAAAACAGCTATCGTGAACCGTTGAAATCATCGACAGACTGTAATGGATTTCAAGAAACCTCTTCTACGCACAGAGTCTATTACTGGGCACTGAGCTGTGTGGACTCTTGTTTTCCCATAAATAATACAATTATTTTCATAACATACCAAGTTTACCTGTATCTCATTTAAAGTACATTAACATCATTGAATGGCTGAGAAATTACGACGGTTAAATGAGTTGGAACTCAAACTGTTGACGTTTACCGCCTTGTAACTTTATACACCTCACAGCAGTCAAGTTAAAAAATGAACTGTTTAGTTCTTCGACATAAGAACTGTTGCTTTGTTGAAGAGAAATTATGTACGGAAAAATCCACGGTAATGACCGTAAGACTCATCCTCGCAATCGACTTCGCGATCCATTTTCTGCTTAGATTGTACAGAGATAAATCGCTCGTACACGCGATTTAGGAACTTTGGCGCTCTACTACACATTACACATTCATGCCCAGTTTATTTTTTAAACAGATTATGGAACAGAGATGACACGGGGCTCAGGAGCAGATTTACGAGTATCACAAAAGGAAAGGTCTTGTTAGTTACACGTGTATGCCGGATATTTACTACGACCTATAGGAAGTAATTATCCTCATTAGTTTCATAATCGCAAGTTTACCAGCTTCGAAAACGCACTCTTTGGGAAGAACAATACGAGTAATGCCTGTTCAGGCCTGAAATGGATAAAAGAGCTACCTCGAAATGAGGTCGGCAAAAAAAAGTGGGCTCTCTAAGGGGTAGATGGACCCAGCGAGCGGTGGGATATCCCAGTGGCCCGGAAGGCCCCCAGGTGCCTATAGATGGCAGCCAGGAGGGAGACGGGCATGCTGAATGGTGTCCCGATTGTAAATAAAGGAAAAACTTAGTATCATCCCTACACATCAAAGCAAAATTATAATTATTCTTCTGTAAACACGTCACATCTTGATCTGAGTGAAGATAGAAAGTCTTTGACACCAGCGAGCGCGCTGCGCCCAGAAACCCAGTTGAGCGCCACCGGCTCACCTAGCGACCTGCGGGACGTCCAGCGAGTGCATCGCGCCATCGCCAGGCAAGCCACGCGCGCGGTAGAAAATTCCCGGTTATGTCACATGGCCGGATATGTCTGCGCGCGCGACGGCGGCGGCGGCGGTCGCCCTCTGCGCGTCGCCTTTCCCGGGCGCAGCCAGCGGCAGCGCAGCAAAAACCCGCGCGGCGCAGTACCGGCGTGCAGAAGCCTTGTATGGACAGACGGCGCAGCAGCAGCCGCAGCCGCCGCGCAGACTGTTCCCGTGGCGGACATCCGTTCCCGCGCACCCCCCCCCCCACTTCACCCCTCTCCTCATCTCGACGCCCGCGGCGGATCCGTGAACATCGCTCGGATGCTGTTGCCGGCAATGGTAAACGGGCGGGACAAATAGAGCACAATAAGCGATTCTAAACGTCCTGGCGGCTGGTGCGTACCACTTCCTCCGCAGCGGTCCGGGTGCGAACCCTGGGCAAACAATGTGGAATTAGTGGTGGGCAATGCGAGATCCGGTGCGGTTTTCTCGGGGTTCTCCTGTATCTCGGCGTTCTCCCGTTTTTCGTGATTCCTAAACCAGCTTAGATTACTACACCTGGGCCTCAATGACCTGGCTCTCTTCAGCCTTTTCTGCTCCAAAGCGACCTGCTACCCTCGTGTCCTCGGCGGCGGATTCATGAACGTCAGATTATTTGGTCTCACTCGTCTATGCAAGGCCACATGGGAATAATATCGTTCAATAAATGATACTAAAACAATACTGCGATTTACTGAATTTCCATATTTCTTTGCAACAAGAATATTATTTACTTCATACTTACGTTCCACAGAGGATTCGATAACTTTTTTTTTATCTTTGAATCCGCACCCGCCCCTCTCCCTCCGTTGCTTCTTTCATCCCAGGTGGCGGAGGCAAGATTAGGCAGATGCTCTTGGTAGCAATGGCGAGTAGGCGGGACAAACTAACTTGAACACCTAGATTGGCGAAGGAACTCTTGAAAATTCAAAGGGCGATCCATGACTTTTTTTTTAATTTAAAGATTTTGATATTTATTTTGTGTTATGAGTTTTGCATAAATGAAAATAATGATGAATATGTATATACATATTTTTTGAACGAGTTTAAAGTATATCCTTTCAAAAAAATCAACTAACTTAAGGGAATTCATTCCACCAACTTTACTATCGTGACTGTAATAGGAGAATGAAAGCAGGGAATGATGGACGAGATATGAATAAAAATGGATATAACATTGGAATGTCGTGAAAACGTGCACCGCGTGTACTAATTTCCTCATAAATTTCTCATCATAACTGTACCTGAAGATGAAATGGGAGGCCCACGTAAGATACTTTTAGAAAACTCACTTTTTAAAAATACTTTGTTAGATAAATCTACAGCATTTTTTCCTAGTAAGCAAATAATTTATATTCCATGAGCTCAACTTTTAAATATTTCGAATTATTTTACTAAAAATCTCGAGCTTAAAGCTAGATAAATAATTAATTATTAACAATATTGAAGAGAATACTTCTCTTTTTAAACCTCACTGCTAACCACAAACTATTCCAGCACCGTAGGTTCAGCCGTTAGCATCAGTAACATAAAATAACTAAATGCTAGCATTCGTCTGGCGAGTTCATCCACGTGGTAACCCGCTAACTGCAAGATGACCAACAAAAAGCACGCTAAAAGCATTCCATTCCCGCGACACACGGGCAAAATATTGTTGTTAGCTTTTGGCCGAGACGCGGTAAGTAAGACTCAGACGAGCATATGATGACCGAGTCGGTACGTTCCGTCCAGCACACACGGGAGACTGAATGACGAATCTCCACGTGGCGGCAGTGGAGACGTGTGGCGGCGGGGGTAACGGGAGTGTTGGTGATGGTAGTGATTGCGGTAGTGGCGGCGACAGTATTAATGGAATTGGAAGAGGGGATACATGTCGGCAACGGCGGTAAGGTAAAAGATATAAGTGGTGACAAAAGTGTTAGAGACTGTCGTGTCGATAGAGTTGAGTGGTGGTGGTGGTGGTGACGGTGATAATAGAGGTGGTGGAGATGGTGACGGTGGTGGTGGTGGTGATAGTGACGGTGGTGGTGGTGGTGATAGTGACGGTGGTGGTGGTGGTGGTG
>BOPP01000025.1:3207636-3232639 GCA_017312745.1 Gryllus bimaculatus
CCAAGGGAAAAGGGGAAGAAAAAAAAGGGGGGGAATTAAAAATGGGGGGGGTCCCCCCCCCTGGGGATACCCCAAAAAACGTGGGGGGAAAATACTTTTTTTTTTCCTCCTCGAAGCTATCCAAGTGCGGGGAGCACAACGAAGGCTCTTGCCCCAGCCATTCCACTTGCGGGGCCGTCGGCCTGTCGTGGTCAAGCGGACGACACCGCCCTCCTCCCTTCCGCGTCACGCGCCGAGGGCCCTTCGTGGTGGAGAAGCCGCTCCGGCAGGCGGCGCGCGGCGTCCCCGGCGAGTGGGCTGCGAGTCGAGTCGCTCATTCGGCGCGAATGAGCGCGGCTAATAAGGGACAGTCGGCTTCGCACGCGCGCTGCGCAGGTAGTGCAAGTGCAAGCGGGCGGATGGCGGCCGGCCGCACCGCGGGACGGGAGCAAATAATACTTAACAGTGCTCCGGTTATAGGTGAACTTCTGGGGACCTAATATGTTTGGTTCGCTATATTCCGAGTATGTCAAAATTAAATAGAATTTCTCCACAACTTATTGATTTTTTATTAGAGATGCAGTCAAAATTCATCAACAGCCACGAACTGAACATTTCATATCTTATACTTACTATTCATTCATTTTTTTCATTAGTAATTTCTCAACGACCCTTCTCCAGAGTTCGTGCTCTCTCTCCGTAGTTGATTTGCATTCATCAAACCTGTCTTAGATATCACAATGCTGTCTTGAGAGCGTCCCAATGCTTCTTGCACTGTTGTAACAAACTGTCCACTACAGATCCATTTAATTTCAGACATGCGTTCCTACAGTTTGACGGTTCAGGTTCATTATATCCGAAAAACAGACTTAAGTCTTCACTCTGAACCGTCGGGTTCACTATTTAGAGTTCACTATAATCCGTGTCGGCCTGTATTTTAATAGGTGGGGCAGGATAGGCGTGCTCATACGTGGGGGGGGTGGGGTGAAACGTTTCCAAGTTTTGAGAGGGGGTCGGAAACTTTCGGAATTAAATATTTCGCTCAGTAGGCTGCAATAGAAGCAAACTAAAAAATAATTTTAAAAACAATACGAATTTTTTTTGAGTTATTGCCTCTCTGGAATGGGAGATTGATCTACTTTCCCCACAGCACAGCGGTAGTACAGTACGTATTCACCAACAAGGCAGAAGTGTGAATAAACAAGAAAGATGGCATTTCAAGACAAAGGTGAGAATTCTTATGTTCTCTTTCTCTCAACACCTGATTTTGTGAGCTGTCCCCACTAACTGCAGTCGACTGACGACATATGGTTTTCATAATTTTCCTATTCCTGATTCATCCTTTTTTAATACGGTAATTGGGGACTTGCAATTTATTTGAAGAAGCCATAGCACAATTCCTATAAATGGCCCCTATAAAATCAATTCTATTTATTGTCATTGTATTGTATATTAATCGCATCATTAAAGTTATAATTTCATTCTACTGGCAGTGTTTTTTCTTTATCTACTACTAAATGACAACGTAAATAAAAAAATAGGTCCATTGAGCAATGAATAATTAAAATCAAATTTTCATTTTGATCATCCGGATATTTTGATGCCGATGTCCGCATACGTAATCAGGGCTGGTAGACGGCATGGCATCTCATAATGGGTTCGTACCGGGTAGAATCGAAGGAAGGTCGCGTTCGCAACGGAGAACGGTTTTGGAGCAACACCACCTTAGTATAGGTCCTAGATATACTCTATGTGGTGTTAGTTGAATCCATGCGAGAGAGGTAATGATTTGCTTAGCTGGGAGAAAACGGGGGGGGGGGTGGGGGGAGCGTGGTAGGGGGGTATAGCTGGACGTGGCAGAGCATAGCGGCACGTGGCAGGGATGTGGCATGAACGTGGCGAGGGCGAGCCGAGCGAGGCGAAGGCGAAGCGAGGCGAAGCGAGGCGAAGCGAGGCGAAGCGGGCGAGGCGAGGCGAGGCGAGGCGAGGCGAGGCGAGGCGAGCGAGGCGAGGCGAAGCGAGGCGAAGCGAGGCCGAAGCGACGGCGAAGCGAGCGAAGCGAGGCGAGCGAGCCGAGCGAGGGCGAGGCGGGGAGGCGAGGCGAGGGCGAGGCGAGGCGAGGCGCGGCGAAGCGAGGCGAAAGCGAAGCGAGGCGAGGCGAAGCGAGGCGAAAGCGAGGCGAAGCGAGGCGTAAGCGGGCGAAGGAGGCCGAAGCGCGGCGAAGCGAGCGAAGGCGAGGCGAAGCAAGGCGAAGCGAGGCGAAGCGAAGGCGAGGCGAGCGAAGCGAGGCGAAGCGAGGCAAGCGATGGCGAGGCGAGGCGAGGCGAAGGAGGCGAGCCGAGCAAAACGAAGCGAGGGCGGGTGGGGCGTGCTTTTGGGCTTGGACGGGCGTGCGTGGCGTGGCGTGGCTGTGGGCGTTGGCGTGGTGGGCAGGGTGGGGCAAGCGGGCCGGGCGGGATCGTGGCTCTGTGTCCAGCGATCGCCGCCGCCGTATAAGGCCTGTCGGTATGTCGCGCTCTCATTACTCCTTGCGCTTTTTTGCCGCTCGCGCGCGGGAGGACCGCGATGTATCGCACGGGCTCCAACCGCGCCGCGTTCGGACGCCAGGGCCTGGCGCCTGCCCCCAAACAATCTATGCTTCACTGAATGGGAAATAAAAGTGAATATAAAAAGATAATACGTGGACGTGTTTTGAGAGTTTTACGGAAGCACAATTAAAACGTGTCGCACAATCTTAATAAATTTATTGGACACTACAATTTGCCATCATCCAGTGGAAAATCACTGTCAGGTGCTGAAAATGCATCAATTATAAAGTGGTTTCATCACAATATAAAGTAATATTAATAATAAAATCATAATAATAAATAGCAGGGATAATTTGTAATTATGTTAGTTAAATCTCCTCGAAAATAAATGTTGACCACATATAAGTTAGCGGACGCGCATGAGCTCAGATGCAAGTTGTTGATAAGATAGAGCGAACCCGCCGTCATTAATATCCTTCACTCGATAGCCCTGGTCTGGCAGCATCAGGCGCTGAAGGTGATATTACAACATATAGTGTCATTTCTGAGATTTGCAGGAATATTAATATTGGTTTCGGGTATATTCTCGGTTATCAACAAACAACCAAAACACAATTCCAGTTTTCTGACAAACACAGTTTCCATTTCTGACAACTGGATACAAAATGGGGGGGGGGGATCGGTGGCACTAATGGCATGCGCTACTCTCCACACAACTACTCCAGAATGTGTGGTGCAGGTTCTCTGCGGCAGCGGGAGTCGCGGGTCCCGAAATACATGCCGCCGCGTCCATTGTCCGCATATCGACATTCTTCTTTGGGCCCCGCCCGTCGCGTCTGGGCGAACAGAGAGCTATAAAAGACAAGCGAAGTACACGATGATGGTGTAGTTAAATACGGAAAGGCATTTCTGTTGGAAAAAGCTAAGTACATTAGGAAGCAAGGGGGCGAAATCATTGTGTTATACGTCTCAGCCCATAATGACGCCAAATGAATTAAAAGAGCCTGCGTAAATTTTTTTTAAGTGATAAATAAAGAAAAACAAAATTGTTAAATGTTATTGTTCATTAAATTGTATTCAGTATAATGATTTAATGGATTTCGCTTGATTAAAACATTTTGAAATATTACATTGAATAATAACTGATCTAATTCGTAATTCATTTCGTGCTGTCAAATCAGAATTTCACATCAGAATCATGGACGCGTTTGGTATTAAACGAGCAAACTGTTTCAGGTAGTACGCAACCAGATCAGTATGAAATAACGCCTCCCAAATTCAGTCCAATTTCCTTAATAGATGTTCTGAAAGAATAATAAATATAATTATGTTTTGGTCGAGAAAGACGATTTGAAAGGCGGAATTTAAATGAAAACATAAACCGCCTCTCAAATTTTCCTTTATATCTTAGTGGCTACACATCTTCGCTACTGCTCCCCCCGGCCAATCCCTGTAATTATAGGCTCATGAATGATGAGAACATATATGGTGACTGTATTTGTAACACTTTATTGCTGAGTACGTATTCACTCGTTATCCACTTAGGAGTCGGAAATACGTTATTTTGAGAATACTGCAAAGTTCGAGGTTGAAATGCCCCAAAGAGAAAGGAGATCGCGCTTTGAATACTTAACACGATGGAAAAAATAGGTTTTATTAAACTCCGATCATCTACTTTAGATGAGAACGATCTGAACTCTTTCGCGTTTATTGAAGAGAATGACGATTGAAACCATTTCCAAATATACCGCTCAGCAACAAATTAGATACTTTACTTTCGAATATCGCAGAAGGCAAGGCAACCTCAAATCCCAAGAATTAAGGTCAGGGTGCTCGCGTGTCACCCCGTTGAACTAGTTGAGCCGTTGGTGCGCGAGTGCCTCTCCAATCATTGGAAGCCTCAGCCAGTGTAACGGCAATTTCACGTCTAAAATTTCTCTATCACTTGGTGAGTGTAAAATAAGTATGTGTATTGGCGGGATCCACTTTCCACGATGCCTCCGAACAGAATAAACCAAGTAATGGGTCATTTAAACCGAAGGAAGAAATGTTGGGCCGCCCGTTTAAACACGATAAAGAATAAGAAGAAATATCGCGTGCCGCATGACTTTAGTAAATATAGGAAAAACAGGGATTAAATGATCAAAAAGCGCTATCCAGACAGCCGGGCCGAACTCGACTAGCTATCCAGATAGTCCTCGAAAACTCCGCCATCGTCGGGACTCGAACCGCCAGGCCCCGTCGGTCACTCGAGCCGGGGAGCCATCCTCAGCCGTCGCCTGCAACGGCGAGTCGCACATGCGTGCACATCCAGGGCTGCAGCGGCGCGCTGCAGCTACGGCCCCGCGCCACGCAGCCCCGGCGCTAAAATCTCCGCGCTGCGGTCAGCGGCGTCACGGTGTCACGGCGCGTTACCGGCGCACGAACGCCTCGCGACGGTTCGCCGGCGCAACTTGAGCCCTCCGCGAGCGCGGGGTCGCTTTCGCTTTCGGAACGCGCGCGTCGGACCCCAAACTCGTTTCCGTGCGCCGCACTTCGTGCAATTTATTGAGCGATCTGCGCGCGGCCGGACGGATAAAGCGGTGACGTAAGGCGACCTCCGAACCCGAGCCCAATTACGAACGGATAATTGCGCGACGGGCAGTTCAGGTGGCTGCGTGCGGCGATTGGATGGTTTGGCGAACGGCGTTGGCGGCCGTGACGATACGATAGTGGTGATGGTGTTTGACGGCGGTTGAAGCAGTGACATGCGGTCGATAGTGTGTGTTGCTGAAATCCTGATAGGACCTATACAAAAGAAGGCCGCGCTTGGCGATCTTGGCTTGCGTCGCTTGTAAAACTGACCACTGCCCGTTTCGTTTGTTCTCGACAACATGAACATGCGGGTGGCGACAGATTTTATAACCGGTGTTGAGGCAAAGGCTGGTAAGTGAGGATTGCGAAATAGGTACCAAGCAATATTAATCTTCAGGCTGGAATGGAAGGGACGCGGTGAGAATTTGATGATTAACAATTTTATCGACTGTTATCCAAGATATCTACCCTATACGAATGTAGGAAACAGTTTTGATGATGTCGATAGACAATATCGCTAGAGCGTCACTAATGAATTTCTATGAAGTCCGACTTACAGGGTAATCATACTGTGACTGGAATAATTCATGGATTCTGTGACCAGCGGTTTGCGGAAATAAGTAATTTTGACGTAAAGGTATTAATGACGCCTGAGTTTCATAGCACTTCTGTAACGCTCTTCCCCAAGTCCCGCTCCATCAACTCGCAGCCCTGCTTTGCTTGCTCCCAATTCCGACCTCGCCTCTGCGCCTTGTGCCGTATCTGATGCCACCAGCCTCAGCTCACCCCACCACTCGCTCAATCGGCTCTCCCCACCCCACTCTGACTGCGCCCGCCCTTTCGCCTCTGCGCCCAACCCACCCCGCTCCGCTGGCGATCCCGCCCCGCTTCCGCTAGCCATGGAAGGCCCTAGTGTTTCGAACTCTCGGCGCGATTGCAGATTTTCCACACACTAGGTAGATCGAATTCAGATGTCTGGAAAACCAATTTTAGCGGCAAGCTGCCCTTTTTGGTAGTTTCAACCGGATCAACAAACAGGCGAATGCGGAGCATACCCGCCACAAGCATGCCACGGATCCCGCGCGATCTTTCCTCCTATTCCTTGTCCTATCCTGCATTAACAATACGCATAGACAACACGCACATTTGCATGTACTACACTACCGTATAATGCCGGGAGACTGGTAGGGAGCTTAACAGCTCGTCTCGGTTAGGGCAAAGGTGGGAAGATACCAGGGGGGGGGGGTTGGTTAGGGAAACCGTGCAGCTCTCCTACCAGCAGTGCATTGAAGGTCGGCGCCGATCTGCATCATGAGTGGAGGGAGACGCACCGCTACTCCCCTCTAAAAACAATGCTCTACACCTACGGGATTTAATGACCTTATTCAGTTGACGCGCCGGAATATCTTAATTCAATCAATTCAATCCACACCACCCGATCTGCTTCGCTCCGCTCTACTATCTGGTGGACCCTGCTCCAGCACCACTCCGCTCCACCACCCTTGATTTCCGGTGCGGCGGCCGACCCCTCTCCACGCCCGCTCTGCTCACCGCCACTCGACCCCGCTCCGCTCCAACGCTTTCTCGCACCCCCTTCCGCGTGGCGGCCGGCGCAAAGGTGCGTTCCGCTCGCGCGCCAAGCACGCGCCGTCAGTGTTTATTGGCAGGTGTTTAACACCGGAGAAGCGGCCCGCGAGCCCACGGCTGCCCTCCTTACAATGGGGGGGCGTGAGGGGGGTCGGTCCAAGCCGGGCGTCCACGAATTCGAGGCCCAAGGACCGTCACGCCTCGCCGGCGACTACGCCCCGCAGCGCCGTTTCACTTTCCACTCGTCGTGTGAAAGGTCGCCTTAACACCGTCGGTTCGGAGCGATGGCAAACTTGTCCGGTCGTTCGGTGTGACCGATGCATGACTTCACATGCTTATGATACGCTATTTTGTCTACGCGTGAGCAATGGGCGAGAAAGAGTGTATCATAACGATAATGGAGACGTGTTTGTGTTGCGGGGATTGGAAGTTGGAGTGTGAGGTGAGGATGGGTAACTCGCTCGGTACTGGAATTCCGAGGTGTTAAACGTACTTTTCAGATGCGTAATCTTGGTGGACGTGTCTGTCAGCCGCGTCACGAATTTTGTTCAGCAAGTTGCTTATTCTGTGCGTCGCTCTGAACACCAGGAGAATTTCAAAAATATCAATCAACGGGCCGTATTTTACTGCCTGTAACACCTGCATCACCTCACAGCCAATGTTCCTTCGTTGTTGTGGTGTGTTGGCGAGGTCTTGACTTATTGCTGAATAAATTGTGAAATCCACGTTACAAATGAGTGGCAATGATGGTTCGTTAACAGAACGCGTTACCCCTTAGGTAAAAATTTCTGAATAATAAATCGGAGTCAGACGCTGCGTGGGTTTGAGAAGCGAAATTTCTCCTGAGGATGTGAGGTCCAGCGCGTGGGCGTCTGCGGGAGTGGTAACCCTGCCCAACACAAAGAATGAAAAACGAGTGGGAAAAAAGCGCGATGCGCCGCCGCCGGCTGCGGACGTGGTCATTTCCTGCAATAACTGGAAGTCCGCAACGCGCGGGCCCCAGCAGAGCGCGGAGAATATGCGCTGCACTTCTTTGGGTTCGAAACTGAAGAAAGATTATCGTTCATTAAGTACCATTACGAATAAAAACAGCTACGTGAACCGTTGAAATCACGGACAGACTGTAATCGGATTTCAGAACCTCTTTCTACGCACAGAGTCTATTACTGGGCACTGGAGCTGTGTGGACTCTTGTTTTCCATAAATAATACAATTATTTTTCATAACATGACCAAGTTTACCTTGTATGCTCATTTAAACAGTACATTAACATCAATTTGAATGGCTGAGAAATTACGACGGAGTTAACTGAGTTGGACTCAACTGTTGAGTTACCGCTTTGTAACTTTATACACCAAGCAGTCAAGTTGAAACAATGAACTGTTTAGTTTCTTCGACTTAAAACTGCTTGCTTTGTTTTGAAGAGAAAGTTCATGTATGGGGAAAAATCACGTAATCGACCGTAAGACTCATCTCGCAATCGACTTCGCGATCCATTTTCTGCTTAGATTGGTACGCGATAATCGCTCGTACACGCGATTTTAAGGAACTTTGGCGCTCTACTACACATTAACAACATTCATGCCCAGTTTATTTGTTTAAACAGATTATGGAACAGGAGATGACACGGGGCTCAGGAGCAAGATTTACGAGTATCACAAAAGGAAGAGGTCTTGTTAGTTTACACGTGTATGCCGGATATTTTACAACGACCTATAGGAAGTAATTATCCTCATTGTTTTCATAATCGCAAGTTTTTATCCAGCTTCGAAAAACGCCACTCCTTTGAGAAGAAACTAGAGTAATGCCTGTTCAGGCCTTACATGGATGAAAGAGCTACCTCGAAATGAGGTTTCGGCAAAAAAAGTGGGCTCTTCTAAGGGGTAGAATGGACCCAGCGAGCGTGGGATATCCGTGGCCCGGAAGGCCCCAGGTGCCTATAGATGGGCAGCCAGGAGGAGACGGGCATGCTGATGGTGTCCCGATTGTAATAAAGGTAAAAACTAGTATCACTCCCTACACATCAAAGCATAAATTAAATTATTCTTCTGTAAACACGTCAATCTTGATCGAGTGAAGATAGAAAGTCTTTTGACACCCAGCGAGCGCGCTGCGCCCAGAAACCGCAGTTGAGCGCCACGGCTCACCTAGCGACGCTGCGGGACGTCCCAGCGAGTGCAGCGCGCCATCGCCAGGCAAGCCACGCGCGGTAGAAAATTCCCGGTTATGTCACATGGCGCGATATGTCTGCGCGCGCGACGGCGGCGGCCGGCGGTCGCGCCTCTCGCGTCGCAGCTTTCCGCGCGGCGCAGCCAGCGGCAGCGCAGCAAAAAACCCGCCGGCGCAGTACGGCGTGGCGAAGCCCTTGTCCTGGACAGACGGCGCAGCAGCAGCCGCAGCCGCCGCGCAGACTGTTCCGGTGGAGGACATCCGTTCCCGCGCACCTCCCCCCCCCACTTCAACCCCTCTCCTCATGCCTCGACGCCAGCGGCGGATCCGTGACATCGCTCGGATGCTGGTTGCCCGGCCAATGGTAAACGGTGGCGGGACAAATAGAGCACAATAAGCGATTCTTAAACGCCTGGCAGGGCTTGGTGCGTACACTTCTCCGCAGCGGTCCGGGTGCGAACCCTGGGCAACAATGTGGAATTAGTGGTGGGCATGCGAGATCGCGGTGCGGTTTTCTCGGGGTTCTCCGTTCTCGGCGGTTCTCCGTTTTTTCGTGATTCCTAAACG
Source organism: Gryllus bimaculatus (assembly GCA_017312745.1). Taxonomy (NCBI): domain Eukaryota; kingdom Metazoa; phylum Arthropoda; class Insecta; order Orthoptera; family Gryllidae; genus Gryllus; species Gryllus bimaculatus. The sequence continues at coordinate 3,217,041 of BOPP01000025.1, forward strand.
CAGCATTTAGATTACTACAACGCGGGCCTCAGATGACCTGGCTCTCTTCAGCCTTTCTGGCTCCAAAGCGAACCTTGCTACCGCCGTCGTCTCGCGGCGGAATTCATGACGTCAGATTATTTGGTCTCACTCGTCTATGCAAGGCACATGGGAATAATATCGTTCAATATTGATACTAAAACACATACTCGCGATCTTACTGAATTTCCATATTCTTTGCAACAAGAATTCATTTACTTCGCATACTTACGTTCGCACAGAGGATTCCGATAACTTTTTTTTTTTATCTTTGAATCGCACCCACGCCCCATCTCCCTCCGTTGCTGTCTTTCATCCCAGGTCGGCGAGAGGCAAGATAAGGCAGATGCTCTTGTAAGCAATGGCGAAGTAAGGCCGGGACACAACTAACTTGAACAACTAGACTTCGGCGAAGTGGAACTCTTGAAAAATTCAAAGGGCGATCCATGACTTTTTTTTTAATTTAAAGATTTGATATTTATTTTGTGTTATGAGTTTTGCATAAATGAAAATAATGATGAATATGGTCTATACAAATATTTTTTGAACGAGTTAAAAGTATATCCTTTCAAAAAATCAACATAACTTAAAGGGAATTCATTCCACACACTTTTACTATCGGTGACTGCTAATAAGGAGACTGAAAGCAGGGAATGAGGATCGAGATATGAATAAAAATGGATATACATTGGAATGTCGCTTTGAACCGTGACGCGTGTACTACTATCTCCTCATATAATTTACTTCATCATCAACATCGCTCACACCTGAAGATGAAATTTGGGAGCGCCCAGTAAGATACATTTAGAAACTCATTTTAAAAATACTTTGTTAATAAATCTACAGCAATTTTTTCCATAGTAAGCAAATAATTATATTATTCCATGAGCTCGACTTTTAAATATTTCGAATTATTTTACTACAAAAATCTCGAGCTTTCAAGCTAATAAATAATCTAATTATTAACAATATTGAGAGAATACTTCTCTTTTTAAACCTCACTGCTAACCACAAAACTATTCAGCACCGGTAACGGTTCAGCCGTTAGCATCACAGTAAACATAAAATAACTAATGCTAGCATTCGTCTGGCGAGTTCATCCACGTGGTAACAAGCGCGCTAACTGCAAGATGACCAACAAAAGCACGCTAAAAGCATTCCATTCCCCGGCCGACAACCGGGCAAAATATTGGTTGTTAGCTTTTGGCCGAGACGCGGTAAGTAAGACTCAGACCGAGCATATGAATGACCGAGTCGGTAGCGTTCCGTGCCCCAGGCACACCGGGAGACTGAATGACGAATCTCCACGTGGCGGCAGTGGAGGCGTGTGGCGGGCGGGGTAACGGGAGTGTTGGTGATGGTAGTGATTGCGGGTAGTGGCGGCGACAGTTATTAATGGAATTGGAAGAGGGGATAACATGTCCGGCAACGGCGGTAAGGTAAAAAGATCTAAGTGGTGACAAAATGTTAGACGACTGTCGTGTCGATAGAGTTGAGTGTGGGTGGTGGTGGTGACGGTGATAATAGAGGTGGTGGAGATGGGTGACGGTGGGTGGTGGTGTGATAGTGACGGTGGTGGTGGTGGTGGATAGTGGGACGGTGGGGTGGTGGTGGTGATAGTGGACGGTGGTGGTGGTGGTGATAGTGACGGTGGTGGTGGGGTGGTGGTGATAGTGAGGGTGGTGGTGGTGGTGATAGTGACGGTGGTGGTGGTGTGGTGATAGTGACGGTGGGGTGGTGGTTGTGTGGATGTGACGGTGGTGGTGGTGTTGGTGATAGTGACGGTTGTGGTGGTGGGTGGTGATTTAGTGACGGTGGTGGTGTGTGGTGGTGATATGACGGTTGGTGGTGGTGGTGGTGGTGATAGTGAGGTGGTGGTGATGGTGGTGGTGATAGTGAGGTGGTGGTGGTGGTGGTGGTGGTGGATAGTGACGGTGGTGTGGTGGTGGTGATGTGACGGTGTGGTGGTGGTGGTGATACGTGACGTGGTGGTTGGTGGTGATAGTGGACGATGGTGGTGGTGGTGACCTAGTGACGGTGGTGGTGGTGGTAGTGACGGTGGTGGTGGTGATAGTGACGGTGTGGTGGTGATAGTGACGGTGGTGTGGTGATAGTGACGGTTGGTGATGGTGATAGTGACGGTGGTGATGTGATAATGACGGTGGTGGATGGTGATAATGACGGTGGTGATGGAAGCTGGCGGTGAGTGCTGATGGGTGGAGGCGGTGTACAGTGGGGTTGGTGAGGTGGCAGAAGAAGAGCCCGGTACCGGGTAGCGATTTTGATCGACACGGTGGCGACAGTGCAGTTACTGGTGGCGATACAGCCGGTACCCGGCGGCGACAGGAGGCGGCGGGAGTGGTGGCGACGACGTGGGAGGGCGGTGGCGGCGTCTGCGGCAGGTGCGCAATGTTGACGCGCGTGTACGACGGTGACTAACGAGAACGCCGCGCAAAAACAAACGCGCCGCGCCGGCCGCACAGCGCAGGTTTACATAAGCCACAGCGCAGGCACCGCCGCTTCACGCCACCGCGGTGCACGAGACATCGCCCGTCATCTCTCTCCTCTCGAGATCCTCCAACGAAGCCTGGCGGGTATTTCAGAACGGAGGACCAATTTCCAATGGTACCAAGAATGGTGGACGTAGGGCCCGATTAATAGGGATGTATACTGAACTTCACCAAAATATGACCGCCCGAATTAAACAGAATTGATCAACATATGAAATAAAAATTAAAGATTAATATTAAATTACATTGACATAATTATTTACTAAATATTTTCCTTCAAAATATAATTAGGGATACTAGAGTCTGCCAATACTAGCGACATTCTTGCCTGGACGCGAAACGTCCCTTTGGATTGTCCCAACGACAGGTGGAACCGACGGATAGAAGGACTTCAGAACGGGCGGATGGGCGGTTGGAGCGTCGCGCTGTAATTCAAAGGCCTGCGGACGGCGACTTTGACGCGGACACGGGTATTTTTCGGACAAACAAAGCATATGGGGAGGTGGAACATGTTGTGGAATGCTTATATTTACTTAACCAGGAATACTTTAGTACTAGTTTCGAGGAGTGAGCGAATCACGATAAGAGGTATATCTTATACGGAATCTTATGTGTTTGGAATTTTGCATGGGTTGTACTCAAGGATTTTGATATTAAAAGCCGATGTGTAAGGCCTGGGTCTCGCTGTTGACTTTGAAATGGGCGTGCGAAGCGAATAAAATCGGCAGCTGGTGATTTCTTTTAAGCTAACGTACCCCAAGAATCTCAATACGTTTTTTAATAACCACCCAGCATACAGCTCATTCCACACGAGTCTATTAATCCATATCATTTAAGGGTATGTACAAAAATTAATAAATAAATAAAAAAATTAAAACACTCGCGACCTGGTCGTAGGAAACATCCGAACACCTGAAAGCGACGAGCGACCATCCCATCCACAGAGGAACGTCTTCCGGAAACTAGCGGAGCGCCCCGTAAATTAGATGTCTTCCAAGCTCCGCCTCGGCGTTGTAATTGGTCGCGAGCGTAATAACTCAGTCTCGCACGAAGAGCATTCGTTCTTGTTGGAACGACGCGCCGAAAAGGAGATATTCTTTTTTTCTGGTCCCACTAAGGTGAAAAAGTTCCGAAAACACACTAGTTAACAAGTTTTCGAGAATCTTCTGTAGCTGTGAAAGAGGGAATAAATACTGAGGAAAACACTCGAAAGTACGCGTCTTACCTACTAACAGCTTCTAATTCTGAATACAATAACGAATGTAGCATTCGAGAATGAACGTCTCTGGTTTAGCGGAAGCGTGAACAATGTGGGAAATAATGTAACGCAGAAGGAGACGGTCAATTAAGGCCCTCATGAAATTTTGAAGCTTTCAACGTCTCACATCGGACTGGTGAGATGTAATTTTAACTGATAAATTCACTATTCTGTCTAGGATTTTCGTTCGTCTTTTACACACAATTTAAACAGTTTCCACAAAGCACAATTTTAATTTTAATTGTTTTTAATATAATTTTATTGGAAATCGTCAGTTTCCGGGAGAATATATTCCAAATATACATAAACAATCCAAAATAATTTCGAAGAAAACTCGTAACTACAATCTGAATGTGGTTCGTAAAGAAAATTAAGATTACATTCCTCAATATCCACCTTCAATTTTGCACGGTAACTACAGATCTTTTAAAGGGCTCTCAGGAACAACTGATGTATATTTAATAAGATCTCGCGAATTTCAAGCAACCTTTCTCTCCGCGTTCAGCAACCGCCACCTCGACGCTACAAAGAACACGACGGGACGAAATCCTCCGAAAGGAGCCACATCCACTAGGGATCGGACGCTTTGTCTAACACGGGGGATCGGACGGTAGAGCATTTGGAAACGGGAGTGGAATGCAAGAGAACGAAAGAATCGAAAGTGTCAAATGAGGAAAAGTGACGAGGGCGGAGGCGCGAACGCCCTGGCGGTCAGTGGCTGCGAATGAGTGACTCAACGCGATCGGCCGTGCGAGCGCCCATTAGGCGGAGGTCACGCGCAGCGGAGGCCCTGCCGCTGGGGGCCATCACAACACCGGAGCAGCGCCCCCGCCCGCAGCCCACAACACACGCCGCACCCCGGCCGTGGGGACGCGATGTCGAAGTTTTCGAAACATGCCGGTTTTTAAATTTATCGATGGATTTGTGGAAGAAAGGGCCGTGCGAAAAATATTGCGACGGCATCCGCCTGGAATTGATCGAAGGTAGCAGTGAAAACTGTTGAGAGCAAACGGTCTCCAGAACTTTAATCGAAGCATCCTCGACGTCTTACCTGTAGTAGCTCGGCCGTGGAGACGCGATGTCGAAGTTTTCGAAACATACCTGTTTTTATAAAATCATCGATGGATTTGCGGAAGAAAGAGCCGTGCGAAAAATATTGCGATGGCATTCGTCTGGAATTAATCGAAGGTAGCAGTGAAAACTGTTGAGAGCAAACTGTCTCCAGAATTTTAATCGAAACATCCTCGACGTCTTACCTGTAGTAGCTACTAGGTACGAAGTACACTAAAATGCAATGCCAATTGGATTTCACGTTGGTCCCTTTGATCGTCTTGACCGTCTAAGATTATCTCATTACATAATGTTACATTAATACATAAATTACTCTTTTCCATCAGGTCTATGGTTTTATTTGAAGACCAATATGGAAGGGACGGCCAATTCGGTTAGCCGAGACCGCTAAGGCAGCAGTGTCGTGGCGATCGCTGATCGAAGGATCGGGCGTTCGAAACCCGCCGCGGGTATGGATATATTTTGTGACCGTCCCTTCACTCTTCATCGTCATCCTATCACTTCATTTAAGAAGGATTAATAATTCCCAGCTGAAGCACAAGGTCCTTGCCCTTAATAGGATGTGCAGTTGGCTAATAAAAAAAAGAAGGGAGGGACGTTTTCGTCCGCTATTAGTCATCCGTCCGACGACACGTCAAGTTCGGCGCAAATTCACCCACCGCATTAGAGGCCCCCTTGCAATCTCGTTGCCCGCCGCCTCGGCGCCCGCCGCCGCGGGTGTTGCGCTGCGTCGCGAGGGAGGCCGCGACCCGGTCATGCGCCGGCGCGCCCGCCAACACCGGCCGCCTCCGCCGCTATCTCCATCGGCGATGACTTTTTTTTCCTCTCTCTCGCCGCTTCGCGCCTGGCGGGGAGGCAGGAGGAGAGGCGACGCCGCCCGCGCGATATACGGCGCAGATTGCCCCCCGGCGCGCCCCGCGACGCGACGCGACGCGATGCGCGACGCGCAAGGTGGGAAGCCCTGCGGAAAGCAACGCCTTCGGGGTCAGTGGGAAAGAATGAGTGCCGTCGTGCGGGATGCACGGTGATAATGGTTGGCAATTACGAGTAATGGGAGTTCTGAAGGGGGTTGATTCGGTTGATATTCATTGTTGGAAGATATCGTTCACTGTTTGGAGATATCACTACATTATTTTTTTGTCGGATGATGGCGGTCAATATTGTTCAAAGGTGGATGATGGTGGTCGATACCGTTCAATGAAGAGTCATGTCGATCGACATTGTTGAATGGCTGATGACGGTAGAGAGAAGGGTATTAATTAAATGTACATGGGAAGTGATATTAATTGCTGGTGATAAAGCTGGCGTAGTGCGATGGACACGAAATGCCTTCTGGTTGGCTGCCTGGATGGTTGTAGGTATCGCAGGTGTTGGTGGAAATGGGGTTGGGGTGAAAAATTATTATGAATAAGTTGTATTATGGTGAAGAGCAATTCGGGAGTTTAATAATGGAAAATTACTAAATGAATATGGTCATCATGACCAATGGTGAAGAAAACGTAGAAGTAGAATTGTCCCAATCGCCTTCATGATGTTGAACGTAGAACCGTATGAAGCAATAACAACACAACATTGTAAGAAGTTCAATAAGACTATGGTCTCGGAAATAATGAATAGTATCATCGTTAATTTGGCACTGTTCCTGTAGAAAAGAAGAAAGCAGAGGTAGAAATGAATACACTTTAAATAATTGAGGCGCTCAGAACAACAGCGACAGATCTCAACCGAAGTTCGCATCGAGAAAAATGACCATTTTCTGTTTTCGTTCACGGGCACTTTCACTACGGATACATTTTTCAAGGTGGAATTTGAAGGTTTTACCATATCCAGTTCATTTGATACACATATGATAGGTACATGTCAGGAGATTCCGTCATACTTCTAACTAAAAATGCGAGGCCGGTTGAGATCTGCCATTCCGAGCGGTTCAATTTTGACAGAAGCGGCTCTCTTATTTGCGAGGCGACCTAGAAAAAGTAGGCGAGTGGCGGTGGATCCACGATAGAAGCAGGAAAACAAAACCCAGCAGCGCGTGGAGCCCAGGATGCGTTAGTACTTCAACTGTGACGGCGACGGGTGAGTCAGAGCGAGAGGGATAATGACAGCTACGGCGAAGGCGGGATAGTCTTTGTAGGCTTGAATTCTCTTAAGTTACTTCTCCTTTTTCCGAATCCGTCTTAGAGACAAAGAACACTTAGCGAAAATGTCATCAGCGCCATCTCCAGCGCACGTCGTGTGGCGAGTCTCCAACGAAAACAAATCGAGATACGACACTTGGAAAAAAATGAATACATTTAAGTTTGAATTGCGTCCCACATCTCTCCAGAAAAAAAAAACGTGGGAACTATTCGAGTAAAGATTACGGCAAAAAATTAGCGGCTGTCAGGACAACAATTTATCACAACTTGTTTTCAAGTTGAAGGAAAGGCATTCACACCTCACGTCGCATCCAAACACGCCTCTTCTAAGTTCTTTGTTTATTGCTGTGAATACCTCGTATGCGCGATTATCACAAACACACTTTTTGTAATACGAAGTAGTTGCAGTTACAAATAAATTTTATGAAATTCAACGCGATTCATAAATGTTTATTCAATTTTACTGAAGTACAATTAAATTCTAATTGTAATATTTAGTTTACTTGACATGTGTTTTCTTGAAAAATTGGTAACCTTAATATTAGTTATTAGCATATCGGAATACCATAATAAAATATTACATGAAAATTGTTTGACCTTACCAGTTAACATATCTGACAAAGCTCCAACAGCAATCATTGAACTTACCTGCAACAAAAAAATGAAAATACATTAATACACGTTTTCACAACTCCTTTTTAATTAAAACAAATATTGACCAATCATGTTTCACTGAAGATGCTTGCCCTTCAGTAAAATACACTGTGGTCTTGTTTCTGGTCCAGAATTATGGGCATCAACGTAGCAGAATGCAACAGAAATACATTATAATCCTTTGTAAAACACCTTTATTACGCACGGCGGCGTGAAACAGAAGCAAAGGTAATGAATATCAAATTATATCAATTTCAAAGAAAAATATTTAAAAAGTAGGAACACATCTATAGTTAATTTTTTTAAATTGTTGTATTCTGATTCAACACAACAGTTACATTTTAGCTCAGTAGAATTATAAAAAAAAATCGATGTTTTTTCTTTAAAACTGTGGATTTATATAATTTAAATAGTCGGAGAATGCAGTGTGTGCGTGTGGAGGAAGCTAAGGAAGTAAAATGAAAGAAGTAAGAAAATAATAAAAAGAGGAAAGAGAGAGAGGAGACGAGGCGAGGAAAGAGAGAGAGAGAGGAGAAAAGGCGAGGAAAGAGGGAAAGAGAGAAAGAGAGAGAGGAGAAGAGGCAAGGAAAGAGAGAGAGAGAGAGAGGAGAAGAGGCGAGGAAAGAGAGAGAGAGAGAGAGAGGAGAGGAGGCGAGGAGAAAGAGAAGGAGAGGAGAGGAGAGGAGGTGAGGAGAAAGAGAGGAGAGGAGAGGAGAAGGAGGCCGAGAGAAAGGAGGAGAGGAGAGGAAGGCGAGGAGAAAGAGAGGAGAGGAGAGGAGAGGAGGCGAGGAGAAAGAGAGGAGAGGAGAGGAGAGGAGGCGAGGCGAGAGGAGAGGAGGCGAGGAGAAAGAGTGGAGAGGAGAGGAGAGGAGAGGAGGCGAGAAAAGAGAGCGGTGACAAGGAAAGGAAAAAAAGAAGACAGAGGAAAATAAAAAAGGGAAAACGCAGACGTGGAAAAGGAAGCGAGGCGCCGGGCGTGGGCAGCGAGGGGACGAGGCTGGGCCGTAGGCGGCCGCGGGTTCGAGGGCGGCCGTTAGCGCGCACCGCCTCTCGCGGGCAGTCATAGCTAAATATACCCGCGCCTCTCGCCCGCGCGCCCGCGCCTCCGCCCCCGGGCCGGGCCGGGGCCGGGGCCGCCATTTGAATTCCTGAGGCGCGCAACGCTCACAGCCCAGCCAGGCAGGCAGGGCTCGCGTCAGCACGTTTTTATTTAATAAAAAATATGCTCGGTGCGCCAACCCGCACTGCATACGGGCGCGCGCGCGGCCTGGCCTGGCCTGGCCTCGACGCTCCTCGCGATTTCCACGAAGCTAGAGACGGACGGTTGCTGTGGAAGAGGGAAATGTTGCCCAGTGCGGACAGATCATACATTTGATTCACCACCTCGAAATACTTTTATTGTATTTACTCATTTTAAGTAGAAATGTATATTCAGTGCATAAAAGAGATAAATGTTTATGTTACACGGGAGTGAATTGGTAGCCTAGAAGACAGAATTAATGAAAGTGTAGTTTTGATAGTTTTAATGTAAACGCCGATTGTGTTGAGTTTTTATTTTTCATTTTTTCTGTGATGTAGCCCTTCTTCGAAGTGGCGAACATAAAATTCGAATTTAGCAGCCCCAAACATACAGAACCATTAAGAAAAAAAATATTTTTTTTCTTATTCGGACACTTTTGGCTTTACTATATGTGGACATTTCAAAACTGATAGGCATGAAAGATGTAGATCAAAAGTAGCTTTCTGGAAACAATACACACCATGAACATATTTAGCATCAGAAAACCAGCTGCGACCGCAAACGCGCCACAGAGACCTTTTAAGCTATTCGCGTAAAACCACAGATTCGCCGGTTCCATGCATTCTCCGAATTACACGTCTGGACTTCGGAGGCTAACAGTTAACGCAGAGAGTGTTAACTTTCCACGTGACGCAGTTGTCGCGGTGAGAAACTGGGTTCCTTCGGACGTCGTGGCAGTCGCGGCGGTGACGTGCGCTGGTCGTCTTGCTTCGAGGGAAAACCGCGGCGGTCGGGGTGGAAAAGACGCCGAAAGAGAAGTCGGGAGCAACCGCGGAGAGCGCCTCCTGTCCAGTGGTTTTACCATTGCTGACCGCGCAGCCGCCCATGTGCCGAGTCCGCATTGCGTCTCGGAATTAGGCCACGACCGCCGGTCGTCTTGCGACGTGGCGTCCATTTACTGCACTTAGGAGTACTTTCGTGCTCGCCCCAGTTTCTGCCTTAATATTCAGTTCATCGTGCGTTATTTTTCATGCTTCTTACCCAGTTTGTTTTCCTAGCCTTTTTGCCATTTTACGTATTTTGCGTAGGCAAAATCTTTGACGTAAATGTTGCAGCAGGTCCGTCGCCCGTCTGACGTGGCAAGCCGATTTAGTGAACTTACTTTCGTCCTCGCCCCAGTTTTTATAGTAAACTTCAATTCATCGTGCGTTATTTTCCGTGCTTTTTTTCCCGCAATTTATTGACGGCATACGTTGTTTAGTGAACGTGTTTTGAAGAGGTGAAACCTTTGAAGAAAATGTTGCTGCAGGCCGTTCGCCCGTCTGACCTCCAAAATAATTTACTGTACTCTTTTTGAAATACTTTCTTTAATCATGCGCTATTTTCATTATTGTTTCCATTTTTTTTGTCCAAACCTTTTTCTTCCACTTTGGTTTCTGAAGCCTACTGGATAATGTACGTGGTGCAGAAAACTCATTGAAATTCACATAAATTAGGTCACCAAGCTCGGTGATCTAAACTAATTTGACCTGGCTTTTCGAAGTTGAATTTTGTGCAAAGAAAACTCTTTGATAACGCGTTATTGAGGAAAGAAGTAAGTATTGTGTATATTATTCGTCATAGAAGTATCTTATTATTTTTTCTTATTTCAGTATCCATTATATCACAATGACTGAACAACAGTCTGCAGGAGTACCATTACTTTTCGTTAATTTATTTATTCTATTTGTATTCCAGTACAACCTCTTAGCAAAACTGCAGCACATTAACTGGAGGCATTTACTGGAAGTAAATACGCAAATTATCTCCCGAGCAATGAACCACTCGACCCCACTGACGTGGCAGAGTTGAAAGACCGGCGCTCTCTTTTAAGAAAACACTTTGCGTAGAAAGTGCGTAGTGCACTGAACTGGGGTTCTAAAGGCCTCCAGCAGACACGTAACTCTAAACGGGCAGACACTCGAGGGTAATGGCTCGAACATGAAGGACAGCGTGCGTATTAGAAACTCTTCACTAAAATCACGGGCCGCCTCTATGAAATATGGATGACCTGAGGACGACGGACGAGTGCGTGAGGAAAGAAGCTCGTCCTCGCTGTGAAAGCGACACTGTTTACGCGCAATGAATATGCGTATTTGACAGCCCGAAGAACACTCGACGCACGGTACACACAGGCTGCGGGAATCCACAGCGGCTTTGTGAGCGAAAGAGAAAACTGCTCCAACTGCTTGAAACCGAAGACAAAGGATAGCGGCGTATGTACGCCATCCCAAATACAGACAAGGTTTCGTAATATTAGGAAGCGATCGCTGAGTACGACGTTTATTGTAAAAAGTGATCAAGTCATAAGTCTATCATTATGTTATATTCACCAGCATTGTTTTTTGTGGAGGTTGATTTTCGAAATTAGTGAAACGAAACGTGCGATCACAAACCCGTCTGTTTTATGAATTAATTTGAATGCATTAATAAATAAATAAATGAAAAATCAGCTGCGTTGTTGTACAGATTGTTTTCCTCTTTGATAAACGCCATGCAATTTTTACAGTCTCTTTGACGTTAAATAAAATAATTAATAACTTTTGGCTCAAGAAAAACGTCCACGTACGGACGTTTCCATTTTGAAGGTAGAGGTACACTGCTGTACACAGTTCGCCATATAATACAGATTTCGTGACACAAATCATGTGAAGAGTTTCTCCATGGAAGTACATACATGTTAACAATGTAGCATCTAGACGAGTCTAGTAAGGGGCCCTCCTGCGATCAAAAGCTCAGTGGACACTGAAATAAGGAGCCATCTCAATTAAACCGTCTTTGTGCAAAGCCGATATGCATCCTCATAAAGGTGGTGTGGATGCGAAATCTTAACTTAAAAAATGCATCCCAAATACGATTTTCATTTCACGAAAGCACTGTAGGGTTGTTAATACCAAAAATTGTTTACGAACCAGAAACAATATTCTTCTCATACGAAAGCTACATTTCGAGGAGACACTTCTGTGAATCATAAGAAAATCTAAAACGTAGGTAAGTATAGTACTCCTGCTCGGCAAATGACCGGATTAAGTCACGCTATAAAATGGGTGGCTCGACAATGAGGTGATAACACACTTTAATTGCATTGCGGGAAAACGCGCAACAATACAAAGCTAACGAACTCCATGCCAATTATTTGCAAGAAAACACATTGACACTGACACACGACATTGACAGCGGTAAATAGGGAGAGCGGTATGTAAGTCCAAGTAGTTCGTAATGAATTCGAGTAAATTTACAATTTAAAACTATATAAAAGAAAAGAAAAGGAAAGATTATAACAGTGAATGCACGATTAGATACTCGAGATAACACCGAAACAATATCAATCGATCGGAAAATATCTAATTATCGCAGAGATCGCGTACGACCTTATTTAAACACAAAAGCCTCAAAAATCTCTAGTTTCATTGTATGTATTTCTGACGTTTTGATTGATTACTCTTACAGGAAATTTTATTTTGAAATATTTGATTTAATGATTTTGTCGTGAACTTCACTGCATCTTTTCACAATTATTAATTTCCATTGTTATTTATACATTATTACTGACGTGTGATTTTCCTAGGATAGATCGATTTACATTAAAACGCTCTCAGCGCACGACGTTTTTATTCCACCGCTATACAAATCGTGCTTTCTAAGTTTAACCTCCCATACGCCTGCTGTCATGGCTGCATCTTCCTCACGGTGAAACGGGCGTGGCGGCGGGGGTGGGGGTGGGGAGCGGTGCCGAAGGCAGGGACTGCAGGCGCGGTCGCGTCGCGGCGCCCGACTGCCGCGCCAAAGAATTCGCGAAGCGCCGCGGCGCTGAATCAGCGCCCGGTTTCCGCGCAACGCGACTCTTTCGCGGAAAACGCCAACGAAAATAACCGCCGGATCCGCGCGGGCGTCGCCTTTCTGCGGCGCGCCGTTAAAATCTTTCGGCAAAACTTGCAACTCGTTTCAAGATCCGGTTGGTAGGTTGTTAGTGATTGCGGGCGCGTCAACTACCGAGGTCATTGGTACCGTAAGCATAGTACATGTTTTATCGTGGGAGGTGGTGGTGGTGGTGATCTTCCTCGCTGGATGGTGAGATTCGGCATCGACCTACCGTCGGCTAGCGGAGTTTCCCCCAACCACACATCTCTCACCAGCGGGGGAGATATACCGAGCCGGAACAAGCTCTAAGCTCCCAACTGGTCTCGCGGCATGTGTGGTAGTGTAGTGCATGTTATTGTGTTTTTAAGGGGTGAGGATAAGACAAGAAGAAGAAGAAATGGCGCGTGGTCCGTGGTCCGTTTGTTAGGGTACTGCTCTGGCATTCGCGTAGTGTTGATCGGAGAAACAACGGAAAACTACCGATCAGAGTAGGCGACCTCTAGAATTGTCGTCCAGACAGCGACTGAAATTCAACCTAGCTGACAAACTAGTGACGAAAATCTTGCCACTGTCGAGACTCGAATCTAGAACCTCCTGATCAGATGCACTGAGCCACCTTTCCCGGTTTCAAGAGCCGACAAGTACTTTGCAGTTCTTCGGAAACTCGATAATTGATAATTCCAATTTCTTTACATCTCGAATTTTCTTGATATCCATGAACGTACATTGAGCTCTCCAGTAACTGGAACTCACTAAGTCGCAAAATTTGATAAATCAGATTTATTTGTTTTCCAATTCGAAATATGGAGTTTGACTGTATATATTCATATCTAAAACTGTTTATACTATCTATCTCCTTGAGAAATGGATGAATGGTTTCTTTCAAGTGTTCGCAAGTAAGAAATAGTTACAGAATCTCACGTTATCTTATTTCAGAGAAGCCTCAATAACTGGAATCTGACACACAAAACATTGAATGTATGAAGCCCTTACGAAATTCGAGTTATCAAAAATTGCATGTGTAAGGTAGCTAGTAAGGAATGTCCAAAATTTAAAATATCATGAGATATCAGATATCGAGACATCATTAGTTCGTATTTTCGAGAATCCACTGGACTACGAGATCGTCAATCCAAGAGATGCAGTGATAAGAAATCAAGGACTTCAAATACTAATGGTTTAAACCGAAGGGAGTAAGAACTGTCAATGTCCATTAAATCGTATATCATGATAGGAGGTTTTCGTACATTCGCACATCCCGGTTCGTGAAAGTCGTGAAACTACACGCGAACAGTGAAGCACAGTGCTGGGCATTTTCTGCACGACTCTTATGTTGAGTGATCCTCTCCAGAACACACAGGGATTAAAACAAGCCAGGAGCGCAGATGGCAGGCGAGACAAGCAAACGGGCGGGTCGACATACGCGCGTCATTTTTCAGCAGCGCAGCGTTTAATCTGTCCCCTGTACCCGCAGACGCTTCAAGATCCGCTTGCTACACGCTTTCAAAACTCCGCTTTTTACTGTTGTGGTGTCATCAAATGCAAGAAAACGCGAATTTAACGAAAAAGCGTGAGGTTGGAAAGAAGTGGCCTCTTCAGCAGCTAAGCCTCAAAAAGCTTAAAACAAGAATTGCAAACGAAGAATTTCAGGTTCGAATCAAAAGTTTTATCATAACATTTCAAGCTTATGTGATTATGTGAATAAACTCCATGTCAATGGCCATCCATTATGTCGAGCATCATATAGCAATTCATAATCGCTGAATACTTGTACTAATAAGTTCTAGTGATGTTATGATGTATAGATCCTTAGATTGTCAAGGATTTAGCGAACTAAAGCGAAATGTTCAGTGATAATAGAAGGTGATAAAAACCACTGGTGGTAGTAAGAAGAAAAAACCTTGTCGTTTACGATACGGGAGTTCTTCGTACGGATATTGCAGCTGATACATTAAAATGTTCATGGAATTTAGACTATTATATTTATTGTATATTCTTATATTGTACAAAAGGGAACGAGAATAGCCTATAATATCAGTTTACTAAATATAAATTTCATGAAAATAAGATTTTCATTGAATTATCGCTCTCGCCATTCTCAAAAAAATGTTATTTTATTTTACGATGCAAAGGTATGTAGATAATGTATTTCACTGCGATTTCACTCACTTGCACTTCATTATTCGAATTATTCACATATTTCCCCCTTATTGAAGTTCTCACAAGCAGTATTTTAATTCATCTGTTCAGAGCGAAAAATATATTATTTTTCGGGTGTATGTACGCGAAATACGTTTTTCAGTATGAACGATTTGCGAAATATTCACGGGTACAGTGTTGCCGAGATTGTGTGTAATCTCCTATGTAATTCTACACACATCACATGAATTCCAATACGGCTTGCACTGCGTTCCTAAAATGATTTCAATGGTAGAAAATTACATATGCCAAAGTAATTTTAATGACCGTACACACCAGTCGGATTTTTTTGTTACTAAAACGATTAACTCGTTCCCCCTTTTCTCTACCACGCATTTCGGCAACCACATCTCCACAACGGCAGCGACGTAACCCGTCGCACCAACCTCGCCGCCACGCCGCGTACGAGGTTTTATGGAAGGGCATGTCGTGACTTGCGCGCGTTGCAGCCCGCGAGCGCCATAAAGCGGCGGAGTCCGTCTTCACGCGTTGGAGGGCCTCCGCGCGCGACCGCGCGGCGTGCGCGATCGAGAGGCGGGGAGAACGACACGTGAGAGAACCAACTCGCGAGTGCCAGGGGCCAAGGCCGAACTGAGGAGCGACGATGAAAA
>BOPP01000025.1:3232655-3262297 GCA_017312745.1 Gryllus bimaculatus
AAGAAAAAAGAAGCAACGAGCCAACAACTGGTGGTTTCCACTCGCCTCTCCCGAGGGAGCCCTCGGTGTCGGAAAATGGGAAGCAAGTCCGCAACAACGAAGATAACACTGTGAAACAAATATTAGAGAAGTTGCTCACGAAACACGTAGGCATATACAAAAAAAATTTCCGTTTCTTGAGTTCCCTCCACCCAGCTATTTGTGCAATTTTATAATATACGTGTTCGAACCGTACTACCGTAAGTATGCATACATGCCATCACATACGTTAGACAATGAAGTGTTACCGTAATTTCTCTCGAAATATTTAAGCGTCTTCGCTGCTGTTCACACCAAAATGTGTTTTCAGACACGTGTCTTAAGTAGCCGAAATGATTCGAAAAAGACGAAAAGTACCATTAAATAGAGATTGTAGAAAACAGAAAAAGGAAAAGAGATGAACGATCTACAAGAAGTACAACTGAAAAAACAAAGAACAAGAATAAAAAGAAGGGAAAGAAAATACGAAGGACGAATGAAAAATGCCAAAAGGATAAATATGAAAGAACCCTCTATTTGTCCAAGACGTGAGTATATTGGGAATTATGATAACGGTTCACAAAATGTTATAAAAATGAAATTATTTTTATACATGAACGGACACATTCTGCGTTAATGACCACTGCTTCAATATAGCAGATGGTGTACGTAGGCGTCCTCTCGCGCTCCGTGCACATGAGGCCGCCTGCAAAGCATCGTTATTTCGCTCTTGATTAAAATAATTTGAGTGCACGTCGAGGTCGATTGAGACCGAACGAGCCGTCCAACAACCCTGTAAAACTTCCCGTCGACCCAAGAGTTACCTCCATCTTCCCGTTACATCTACTTTAAATGCGAATGTACAGCTTTCCGTAAGTAAAGCAGAGTAAAACCTCGCTAACACGAACCTCGAATTCCTCATATCCAATTTTCTACGTTTCTTTTTCGGTCAATGCTTTTGGAATTCGGAATTCGGCTTTTGAAATGCCGAAATAAATGATACCTCGAAATAGTTATTTTCCCCTTGGTATTCGAGTTATTGAGGTTCCCTTGGAGTTATGGACGTTATGAGGTTAAGGGATTAAACTCAACAATTGGCACATATCGATGAACTTCAGTCGTATAATTACGTTTGAAATATACATTACAGTTTGTCGAATGTGAAACTCAACTGAATAGCGAAACCAGACTTCCCACTACGAAAAGAAAATATGCTCCTATGAGTAAATATTCGTAACATGCAGAAATTGCCATCGCGGCGAATATCAAAGTACGGTTTTCAACACAGTTCATGAGTCCCTGTCTCTCATGCCTCTCGCAACTCTTGTTCGGAGGCAACATAACGCGTATCACGAGAAAGAACTAATACTCGTACCTGAGACTGTGGAATTTGAGGATTGACCTGACGACACGAAAACGCGAGGGTTAGGCAGATGAAAGTCCGGGAGGTCACTACTCGCGGATGTTGCAAGGCCGTTCAAAGGGCGTGAGACACTCGAATCCGCGATACTCGAGATGTCACGAGGTCAGCATGCTCTTCGCCGAATAATGAAGAGTTCCTTCGCAAACATCACGAACAAGCTTCTCCGCTGCGCGACAGATCACACGCGAGAAACCACGAAACGCTCCCAGTGTTCAACATTGACCATTTCTCGACAAAGTATCGGTCTCTCACGAGGCGACGCGACATCTTTCGGACAGCCAAGTACGTAGCTACGGAGCTCTCACGATAACCAATTTTCTGCCACGCGCCACGAACAGAATCAATCTGACCATCTTGCAGATTACAACAGCAGACCTTCTGGGAGGATGTAAGGGAACGGAAAAAAACCGAGTGCTCGTGGAATCTGAGGAAAAGGATCACGAGGGCGCAGCCGCTGGCGGGAGATAAGTGCGCAGGCACGCGATCCACTCGAAGGCCACCCGTCCCCTCCGCTCCCATCCACGAGCGCCGCTCCGCGCTCTTCTCCGTCCGTGATGGATCCTCTGTTTATGTAATCGCAGAGTACTGATATGTTAATAACGTGGCAATTATGGACGCCGGCGGGAGCGCAGCAGAGCCCTTTTTTCCCGCGGGGTGTTTGTTTTTTTATTAGGCTCCTTCTCTCCCTGAGGATGAGCTCCCGGTTACGTAAGACCTCCGCCGTTCACGAAGCCCACGGCGGCTCAGCGATGTCCTTGGACGGACCCTCTTCTGCTCTCCGTGAACACGAGAGGGCGGGCGTGGTGCTGGGGGGGGGGTGAGGTCAGGGAGCTGGGAGGACGATAGCATGGGCGTGAATGAGAGAGTGAGAATGGGTGGACTGGACGCCCGACCGTTGGTGACAAGGGCTGGTGAGAGAGGCAAGGTGATGGGTGGAAAAGGAGTAAAGATGAAGATTAAGGGCGTGTTAGGAGTGCCGAATGGGAAGGCTGAGATGGACAGGGAGTGTCTCAGGATAAGGGGAGAGCGTGATGAGGAGGGGAAATGAGAAGGGGTGACAAGATGACAGGGATGAGAGATGAGAGAACAGGTTAAGTCCATGGACCGAGAAAATTGACCTGGGGGGAGGGGAGGAGGAATAAGATATCGGGACAAGGAAATGGAGGGGAAGGAGTCGAATGAGGAAACAAATCCAACATGGCTGGTACAAACCTGGGGGAAAGGACAATAGAAAGATATTACCAAGGAAAGCGGCACAACACAATGTGAGAGCTTCACAGCAAGGAGCGATCGGCCCAAGGGTTAGTCTCGACAGAGGAGGATTTTCGACACGAGTTAGGTCGTTAGGTCGGTTAGGCTGCTATCTGAAGGAGAAATTTAGCGGCCGTCTATCTGATAGGTTTCCTTTTCTCTCAACAATACCACGCGAATGCCGAAAAACTAGCAAAATAAACGGATCACGGGGCCGCGCTCTATCTTTCCTTTAACTTCCTTGATCTATCCTCACCCCTTACACGTGCACTTACATGCACTGCACTACCACACTTGTTGGAAGACCTGTCCGGAAGTGAGAGAGTGTTTGGGGCGATGCGCTTCTGGGGGAGATACCTGAAAAAGGAAAGCGGACGCGCAGATCGGCGCCGGATTTCACCATCCAGCAGAACTCCGCTCTCTCGCGCAATAAAACATTTACTACAATGACAATACTAACGACCGCAGCAGATAACGTGCCCACAACCATCAATCCAAATCTCCAAAACGTTTGAATCCGGGTTTTGAAAGCTAGTACTTTTATTTTATTTACGGATTGATTAGTGATTCCAGGCGCGTCAACTGCTAAGGTCATTAGTCCCGTAAGTATAGTGCATAATGTTCCTCGTGATGTGGCTGTGATTTTTCTCTGATGGATGGTGAGATCCGGCGCCAACCTACCGGTCGATATTCGTGATTCCGGGCGCGATCCGGAGTGTTAGTGATTCCATGCCCGTCAACTGCCATTTGTTCTGTAAGTACATTGAATATTTTTCCTCAAAAGGTGGTGACTGCCGTCTCCCGCTGGATGACGAGATTCGGCACCGACCTATCGTCGGGTAGCGGGTTTCCCCAACCAGATATATCCCATCAGCAGGGCACCGCCCCAGCCGAAAAAATCTCTGAACTCCCGACTGGTCTCCCGGTGTGTGGAAGGGTAGCACATAGAAGTGTTTGTGTAAGTAAGGGATGAGGAAAAGACTAGGAAAGGAAATATTGCGTGGTCCGTGGCCCATTTGTTATGTTACTGCTCCGGCATTCTTCTCTGTGTTGATCAGAGAAACCACAGAAAACGACCGATCACGGCAGCCGGCCGCTAGAATTCTCCTCCACACGAAAGCCAGCTCATGAACCCTCGTCCCCAAAAGTTGACCCCCCAGAGTGGGGCAGCGAGGAGCCTCACCTTCACCGCCCTGGGAAGCGCGCGGGTCGGCGGCGGTCGCGAGGTCGCTCGCGCTGTGTTCTATGATAATGCAGCCCCTCGCCAGTCCTGTTATTCCGCATTGTAAACGATAAGCCAAGCAGCCAGCCAGGCAGGCAGCCGATGCACTCGGAATGCGAGGCCGCTTCGGCCCGGCCCGCGCTGTTTCGCAAGGGGAGGAGGCCTTTGGAAACCACGGAAACGAAGACGCGCAGCCTCCGCCGCGGCAAAGTAGATTGTCGACAAGGCGGAGCAATAGTTGGGTGGCAAGGAGTCGGAAAAAAAAAATCAAACCATTCAAGTGCAGTTTGTCCTATTTCGATTTTCTCCCTCTCCTTTCCATTATTCTCATCGTGACCTCCTTTTCCTTCTTTATTATCTTGTTCTTATTCTATTATTATTACTATTATTATAATAACAA
Source organism: Gryllus bimaculatus (assembly GCA_017312745.1). Lineage (NCBI taxonomy): Eukaryota > Metazoa > Arthropoda > Insecta > Orthoptera > Gryllidae > Gryllus > Gryllus bimaculatus. The sequence continues at coordinate 3,236,970 of BOPP01000025.1, forward strand.
CTTCAATGCTAGAATCATGGACTTCTCAGCGGTTCCAAATATACATGTCAAAGATCGCTGTTAACTTTGGAAGGGAACTTTTCTTAGAGCTCACATACATTTGACCAGTGACACGTATTTGGATTCTTTTGTTTTATTACAATTACTACTGTTTTCTCTAGCCTTTTAAAAGTGAAGATCGCGATGTTCTCAGCAAAGAAGGAAGAAACATTGCAGTCCCTGATTGCAGTCCATTTTCGCAATCTTCACTCCAAAATAGTGAGATACGTTCTGGTCACCTGCCTCGACCAGTTCTACGATGAGTCCACCTCTCCCGTTTTCGTCATATCATCATCAACCACCAGAAGCTCCTTATGGTCACTATTCTACTATTTGCAGTGTACTCGATCTGTTCTTGAAACGAAACTTATGAAATTGTAACGAAAATATATTCAGTAGTATCTCTTATCATCCCTCCACATCTCTCACCCAACTATAATTGGAGGTGTCGTCCTAACTGAGAAACGTTTGACTAGCGACGCGCATCTACTAGCGAATTACGACCAAGGCTGCCTCCATCTTCTCAAAAGGTAGTTATAATCGCAAATAAATTACCGCGCTGGCGAGGCATATTCCAATCACATTTACATAACGGAATACCGTTTGTATTTACAGCTCTCCGCCAAAGAGCATCATACTGCATCAGCAGCCGCCGTCCGCGTGAATCGAAAGGGAAAGGGTGATTGGGATGCCTCTGCGATGAGCGTGGCATCCGGTTCTAATATTTCTGGCGGTGAAGAAGACGAAGACTAAGACGCAAACAAACGTGCGTGACGATGAGAGCTCAGATAAGCCAGCACGCCTCAAGGCGACCAGGCCGACAACGGACGTAGCGGCATTGGGAGAGGTGGCGTGTGGTTGGGATTCGCTCTGGCGGAACTCGGGAAAGATCTGTTCAGAGGGCAGATCAAACGGGGGCCTTGCGGTACCCTGAGGACGTCGCGATTGAGAAACAACAAGCAAATACAAAATACGTACATAAAACGCGTATAACAGAGTGCATGTAAAAGTAAAAAGTAATAAAACGCGTGTAACGAAAAATAACAGAGTTGGTTGGTGCAGCAGCACCGTCGAAAATATCTATCGTTGGCAATCGAAGTCTACTTAATACGACCGACAGGCGAACTGATTGTTCATGGGCATGTACTTTATCCCTACTTTCTTCCTCGCTATAAACATACTGAATCGCTTTAAAAAAACTATTCTTAACGCGAGGCTTTTCACCTCTACACATCTTTTCTCAAAAATTTAATTTCTTCTTTTTGACCACATCTGAAACGAACGTGAGACTGAAAAGCTATCAAGAAACTTCACAATCTGCAGTTGAGAAACATTCTTCGTAGAATGTACATATCACTAGTTCCAGAACCGCTCGGGTCACTTTTTCGTAGGCTTACACGTATAATTCGTTCAGAAAACTTGTATAATTGAATATTTCTTTAAATTGTTCTAGGTGGCGTGCGATTATCATTGTGGACACGTAATCAAATAATGACCAGAGTGAACATCCGAGACTCCTGAAGCAGACTCGGGCTTTCTTCGTCATGCTCAATCACAAAACCTTTACCGATCGTTCTAAAATGTCATAACGATCGAAACTGTTTCATTTTTATGCTATTTGTCTATATTAAAAAAGAATAAAAGGGGCAGTTTTTTTTTCACTTGCTCACATGTACTTACGGTTGAAGAAGAAAACTCTAGATGCGATTAACGGCTAACAATTATCAAATTCGAAAATATCGTAATTTTTGTAAAGCATAATATCACTAAGAGTGGTGAACCCATAATATTACACCGAACAACCCTTTTCAGTTATAAAATTCAAATTTGTCGTATTTTTCAAATTTCAGCTTTTTTCCCATCATAATGAAAGTATTTTCTCAGATAAATGTGGTGATGTTGTGACATTGGCAATGAAGTGCTCATGAGGATTAACCTGAATTCTTGATAGCGTGTAATCTCACAGGGAACGTATTTCGAAGTTTTATTGCCTTGTTAATGTGGCGCTGGTGAGTAAATGTGCAGAGTTTCGAATCTCCTGATAAGAATGGAATAGCAAGAACAATACACCCTGATAACAGGACGTGATAGGAGTTACATCTTTCTTTTCTGGGTACTGTGATTCAATGTTGATGTTTCTCATTATTTTCGTAATAGCATTTCACTGCGTGAAAATGTGTAATTTTGTCTTCAAAATGTCGCAACAAGAAGCTGTCACATCCTACTCATTGTTTCGAGTCGGTTGTCCGCTGATGGTCTAACTAAGGGCTCGTTACGACGTACGCACTGACCTGATGAAAATAATTCTGGCGAAACGACACCTGGAAATTAGGTTTTGCAGAGTGGTATGTACTTGTAATTGCTACGAACGTACTTTCAATACCGATATTTTTTTTTTGACACGTAGAGTGAAATCCATAAGTCAATAAACCCATTCGCACTTACGTGCGACAAAGGAAATTTGTTATTATGAAAACATTTGTAGCAATTCGATCCGAGGAAAAGCTGAATCAATAACGTTGCTTGTATTTTGTAGAAGATAGCACATTACTTCACCTACACAATGTTGTTATAAATACACGGTGGTGAAGATAATAGTATGCAACACGTGTGAAAAAGCTTATTGCAATCCAACTGCGACTGATTAGGGCAATCGTTCCTGCCGCCCATCCGGTTGCAATTCATAGCGCTTATTTCCCTATTGCAAGCAGCGCTGAGCTACAAATTTCAATTAATTAAAATGCATACCGTTGAAGTAACAGAATCCACGTATATTGATTTCATGGATAAAATCATCAAATTCGTTTGTAATTGTTTGACGAGAGCCGAATTCCTTTAATTCTGCAAATAATGCATACCTGAAGATCTCAGTTGAAACTACCAGACTCTTTAATTTTTTTTTCTCTATCTTAGGCCTGTCCAAAATTGTGGCCCTACTGCCACCGCAAAGGCACCCGCCGAGTTCAATACTTGAGGTCATTTCTGTGAACATGTTCGGTGAACACGCATGTGTCGCGTTTGTCTGAAACTGACGATTCAGACTTTCAGGTAAGTAATACTTTTGCCTTGTTTTGTTATTAATTACAGGATACTGCACGCGAGAAGGTTAATGTTCCTAGTTTAGTATCCTAAACCTACATTCTTCAGTAATAGAACGGAATTTAACCACCACTACATTTCAAAAGGATTTATCCTTTTGATATGATCCACACATGTATGAGCCAATTATTTTGAAATGTTAAATGTATTTGATTTACATACGGTAAGCCATCGTCTGTGCTTGGTGCATTTTAAAATTAAATTTGTTAGCAATGTTTTATCTAATTTCGCATCATTTAACTTACATATAATGTTATAATTATGAACAAATTTAATAATTTTAAATGTCCATAATATTTCAGTATATCTTGAGAAATGAGCCAAAGAGGTTTCAAAACATTGGTTAATAAATGTTGCAATAAAAACAGATTGATGAAAAATGTTATAAATAAATCCCTGACTATTTTCCTGATAACTAATGTTTCTACTCAACGAAACTCCCCCCCCCCATTTTCTGCGGATTTTGTTTGCAGGATTTTGAGTACTAACTCTTAGAGCTCGTTCTCGGTAACATATAGGGAACGCTCCTCTAATCGCACCAGGTTATGTCGTTGAGATTTCAGTGTGGCACGGCGGTCCGCACCGGAGCACGCGTAGTGCTAGGGATTTTAATCGATGTTTTCCGAACAGCGATAGTTCGCCTAGATGGCTTAACTGCGCTTGCGCACTATCTCTTCTCGTGTATCTCCCACACATTTTTACGGTCATCGAGCGCACAGATATCTTGTGCGAGCTCTACCACTTGCTTCTTCACCAATAACGCGTTTCTCCACCTTCTCCAAGGGCTGCTTCTCACAGCGAAGGTAGACGGATACCCTGAATGCTGTCGCAAAAACTTTGACTCCGTAGCTTTACCATAGGCAGATAATGTATATTTTCTAAACAGCGATAGTACGTCCAAATTACTTCAATGCGCTTGCGCGGTGCCTTTCTTCCCGTGTATCTCTCACGTTTTTTTTACGGTCGCCCAGTGCATAGATACCTTGTGCTCTACATCTCGCTGGAAAACCAAGAACGCATTCCTGCACCTTCTCGACGAGCTGCTTCTCCCGGGAGTGGGCGCGGTTGCACCGGCCCAGCGGCGGTTGTGACGCAGACGATGCGTGTGGGCGTGCGCGTGGGCGTGCGCTCGGGCGCGGCGGTGGCGACGACACCTGCCGCACGCACGTCACGCTTGCGCGCCGCCCTGCACGCGAGAGGCGCGCACGCCACGCCACGCCACGGCCTCGGTAAGACCGCGTGCGCGCACGCGTGCACCGGGCGACACGGCGTTCACTTCGATACCCCGCGCGCTTCGCGACGCGACCCGCGTGCAGCGCAACGGCGTTCAACTCGAATGAAGCTCGAGAACCATTATTTTCACAGGTTGTGAAATAGTTTAAGATCGGCGAAAACTGTAACGCACCGCCAGGGAATGTGTTCGTCCGCGGGCTCGATGCCAGACGCTAATGTCTCTAGGTGTCATCGCAGTGAGTAAAGTTGGATTCTTTTTAACGGTTCGATTGATTGGTGATTCCGGGCGCGTCAAATGCTAAGGTCATTAGTCCCGTTGATGTAGTGCATGTTTTCATCGCGGGAGGTGGCGGTGATCCCCGCTGGATGGCGAGATTTGGCGTTCATCTCCATGAGATTGCAAAGATTTTCCGAACCAGGGATCTCCCTCCAACGGGGCACCACTCCAGCCGGAACAGGCTCTAAGCTCCCCTCATATGTGGTAGAGTAGTGTATGCAAGTCTGTCTATGTAAGGGAAGAAGATGAAGGAAGAGGAAGAGAAGATCGCGCGCGTTTCGTGGTCCGTTTGTTAGCGTATTGCTCCGGCATTGACTTGGTGTTGATCAGACAAAACCCAGAAACTACTGATCAGAATAGCTGGCTGCTGAAATTCTTTTTCAGGCATCAGATGAACTCAACCTATCTAGGTAGTGTCGAAAAACATTCCTCAGAAGGAACTAGAATCCTAAAACCTCTTGGTCAGAGGCATTGGTGAAGTCCGCGGTTACGAACAGTTTTCACAAGCGAGCTTGTTCCAATATCGTCATTAAAAGGTTATTGTAAAAAGTGTTACAAATCATGTTAAACAGCATGCTAGAATATTATTAATATTTCCATCAAACATCAAAGAGATCATGCTTTGTTTACATTCATCACGTTTTCACAAAAATCACAATAAACCAGCTCGTTATCAAATAATCCATGCAACTGATTTCTTAACCTACTCCGGCTTAATTTTGTAAATCAACGTTCGCCGCCACCGTATTTTGCCCTAATTGTAACATTGAAGCCACACAGGGGTTTGAAGAACCGTCCCGGTACGCAGATCTCAAGGCTAAAAGATTAAATTCCAAGTTTAATGCATTTCTGCTTATATGGCTCATGAATGTAACTTTTTTCTATCCAGAGAAACTTATCAGATATCAATACTTGTATCATACCTTCAATAAAGTTTAGAGCATCACATAAGGCCGATACGGAGAGATTTGAATGTATCACCAAGTCTAATTAGTGTACGACGCTGCGATAGTGACAAGAGACGCGCGAAAGCGTAGCAAGGCGCCGAGAATATTCTCGTTTGCCGTAATTAATATTAATCAGACCGAAGACATTCTCTCAATTACTAGGCTTCGAATCCGGGAATTGTGGCTTGTTCCATAGAGAAGATAGACTTGTTACACTCTGGAGGTATTTGAAAGTAGATTGTTTCTTCAGATGTGCATACGCTAGAACTGCTTGAAGCAGGAATAATCACATTTAATTTTATATTCCATCATACAGACAAAAATGACAAAAAATAAAAATGAATATTCTTGAGAGCAGAGATATTTAGTGAGGAAAATAAAATTTCGCTCAAAGTAACTTAACGTAATGATTAATTTTTCATCAATGAAAAAACGAAACACAGAACCACTTTGAGTCCTGGTGATAGTTATATTTGGATGTTGTAATGCTGGTGAAGTGTTACTGGGGAGTGTATTCCGGGTCCCAGACGACATATCCGGCTAAGCCATCAAAATAACAATTTCGCGAATCTGTTATATCAGAATGTTAATGAATGTGACAACTTTCATTACAACTTTTGCATCTCGAATAAACAGAATTTAAAAAATACAAATTGGAAATGATTAAGGCAAGTGAAAAGAACGAGAAAAATTCGAGGTAAACAATTTAACTCATCAATCTTCGAGTTATCGTCCGCGTGTATTTCCTTATTTACAGAGACTCTGTACGTTAAAGCACAGAAGCGCAACTATTATATCTGCACCGGGTGTTCACGTGTTCCGCACATCCACAAAACAAAATTACTGGAGATATTTCGAACGATTTACAGAAAAAAAAGTTCCTCCTTTATACATCCGGGAACGCACACAAAAACGTTTGTTTTGTATGCGTCAGGCAATGTACTACATCTTCAATTTCAAACCGCTAACATGTTCCCGCACGGACTGCGTCGCATAGCAACGAAAAAAGATGTTAATTAAACGGGCGACTCGGAAACCGCACTCGTGAAATCCAGTTCGTTGTACCGTTCTGAAGCGTCCCGGGAGGCGGCCGAGGCGGCGACCTTCAGGGACGCACCGAAGCCGCCTTGTAGCGCCTCCCAAACAAGTCGCCACGCGCAGAGCGCCTTAGACGTACCCATAGGCTTTTTTTTATATATGAAATAAAACAAACCGCTGCGTGCTCACCAGACAACTCGGAAGCGACAAAACGATGGAAAATTCATAGGATAAAGTAACATTTTTTGAAAGGTAAATAATTGAAGTTATTAGTTTTCGCCGCAAGAATCTTTATAGTGATCTTGCCTGTCTGGGTAACGCCGCTTCGCAACGCAACATTCGACGACGCAGACGATTCTTGACCGCGAAGCGGAGTCACCCGGACAGAATAGGGCGCTTGCAGGGTAAACAATTGTTTGCGCGATTCCTTTCGCTACACTTCATTCATTTTCTAATTAAAATAAAAGTGGAATTTATATTTGATAGGCTGGGCCGCGGTTATCCAATCGGGAATCTTCTATTTCAAATTTGAAGCAGTAACGAAGCTCCTTAATGGTTAACCACTTACCAGATGGTCACACGCAAATTCATCTTATTTTAATTGAAGAATAGTCCTCAGCTTTATCCAGTCTCCTATCTAGTCCCCTCACCCCCAGACAATTGCAGTGTTTTACCCCAGGCGCGGATCCACGGGCAGAGAAATGAGAGAAATTTCCCCTCATAAAACATTTCAGTAACTACTAATTTTAACTTGTCACGAAACTTTCAAACAATAATATTTATGGATAATCCTTTAAATTAATAAAATCGTATCGCAGCATGAGCTGAGTGCAACCTGCAACATTTTACAAAATATGTAATATCTCACATTCGACTTAAGCATTTTGAATTTTTCCTCGCAAAATTAGTCTCTGGATCGGCCCCTGTCTATAAACACTACCCCCCCATATGCACACACACACGAACTACTCCCGCTGTACGAAAACCATTAATAAATAACTAGATTTTTCCACAGTAATAAGGAGACCGGTCCATATCTCTTTTTTTGTTCTCGTTTATCCCTCGCAGCGCCTCCCCTACGAACAACCATTCCTCCGTCCCAGGTTAGCTCCTCCGCCGAATGGATGGCGACCACCGCGGTCCACGCAACATGGCTGCTGGAGGCGGCGGCGGCGGCGGCGGCGACGACGGAAACCAGAAGAGCAGCGCTTGCGGCCGCTGCCACCGGCGCCGCGGTTTGCGGTCGCCCCAGACGCCCCGCGAGGCGACGCGCTGCGCTGCGCCGCCCAAAAAACCAGCGGAGGCCCTGCCTAAGGGGGGCGGGAAGGGGTGTGGCGGTGGAGAGGACATGTAGCGGCCGATGGCAGAGGCAACGGAGCGGAGGATAGAGCTGCGAATGGAGGAAAGACGCGTTAGTGAGAAGCCAAGTTGAGAGTAGAAATTAGGGGTATCTCGGCCACGACTTGTGATGCCAGATCATGCCTTGTCAGACCAAGCAAGGCCAGGTGAAGTTAGGCCTGGCTAGTTTGAAATCACGCCAAGCCAGACCAGACCAGGTCACGCCAAGCCAAGAGACGTCAGACAAGGTTGGGCCAAGGGAAGTCAGGCCAGATCAGGTGAAATCAAGCCAGGTCACATCAGATCAAGACAGGCGAAGGCGTCCCAGACCAGGCTATTGGAAAGTGATAATTTCAGACTTCCATTCACCACTACAGAGAAAGATTCGATGGAAAGTAGATAATATTCCTTTCTTACTCGCTTGAGGCAGGTGGATAGTGAGACTAATCGCGACCATCTGTTGAACATTAAGAGAACGCAACATCGTAAAAGAATGACCCTCCTTTCACGCCGGGGAATACGATTCCGTTAGCATGCTGATAGATGCACTGAAAACCAGGAGAAGATAGACATTTTCTTAAGAAAGAGCAGTGGTATCAACAATAGCATCAGTCGGAATAGCGCAGAGACCTGCACCAATAACCACTCTCTGGTGGAGCTCGGATTGAAAACTCGAGAAAGGTAGAGCTGTTTGTCAATGTTTCGACGTTTCAAAAGAGTTATTCATCGCACAGAAGCTCATTTTTTATTCCACAACTGTCTACGAAAACCAAGAACCGCTTCTCTGCGCACAATAATTACCATCCGCTGGTAATATGAAACTAAGTAGTATAAACAAATTCAAGTTGCAAGAAGAAGGATTTTATATTGTTTCAGCAGAGCAGCCTATAAAACAGGATACTTGCATCGGGTGGTCTCCTCCCAATTCATATTCCCCACCAGCGGGGCTCCGCCCCAGCCGAGACAAACTCTAAGATCCCGACATGTGTGGTAGAGTAATGCAAATAAGTGTCTGTGCAATGAGGATGTGCGTATTGAACAAAGAAGAGGAAAGAAATATCTCGCGTTTCGTTGCTCGTTTCTTAAGGCATTCGCCTAGTGATGATAGGAGAAACCACGGAAAATTAATGATCAAAGCAGCCAGCCGTTAGAATTCTTCTCCACACAGCGGCTGAATTCTATCTTTCTAGCTAGTGCCGTAAATCTTGGCACCGTCTGGACTGGAAACCTAGGGCCTCCAGGTCAGAGGCCTTGCAGTGACGTCAATTGATGACCTCAGCCGGCACAAGCGTTAAAGTACCTTCGAGTTTTTGTTTCATGAAAACTCTCTTACCGTATCCGACCAAAATCCTCGTATCGTGGCGAAATCGCTTTGGCGCGGCGGATGGCATCAGACGGAGCGGGGCGGCGCGGCGCGGCGCGAGGGCGGCGCCGGCGCCGTCAGCTGGCGGAGAGGGAGGTTGGCAACATTTTCTCGGACCATTAATCCCGCGAGGGTCAAGCGCGCCTCTCGCCCGAGGGGCGATGGCTGTCAGGGGCGAGTGGGCGGGCGGCGCCAGATAAATGACGTGCGCGCACGGCACGCAGGTGCCGATGCCCGCCGCTCGCCCTCGTCCTCCCTCCGGCCGCAGCCTCCCGCGCACCTGCTGCCTCAGGGGCGCCACTCTTTCACAAATAAACTTCCCCGCTGTTTTTTCGTGTTTTTTTTAGAACATTATAAAAAAATTTTCCTGATAAAATGTGTAGAGTATTTCGCACTGTAAGGAACTGGTACGAATTTTCTGTACCTTATAGCATTTTTTTCTGCCAGCTATAAACGGAGGATGATGCCTCAGGGGCGCCACTCTTTCAGAAAAAACTTCCCCACTTTTTTTCGTTTTTTTTCAGAACATTAAAAAAAATATTTTCCTGATAAAATTTGTAGAGAATTTCGCACTATAAGGAACTGGTACGAATTTTTTTATTTTTTAGCATTTTTTTCTGCCAGCTATAAACGGGGGATTGCTCATAAGGTGCTTAAATATTTAAATGGGTTATATCGAAACGGCCAGATCTCTAGCCTTCGCAAAAACTAGTTAAGATCACAATTTGAATCAAAAAATGTCTTCGTTAGCATTATTTAGTGGGCAAACGTCACATATCTGTAGCTCATGATTCACATCTAAGCAATCGTGGTCCTGTTTATTTCTCCGAAGATGCGAGATTTCCAGCGACGAGATGTGACCTTTGATTGATTGGTGAGTCCGGGCGCGTCAGCAGGAGAGGTCATTCCCGTTAGTACAGTGCATGGTTTAATCGCGGGAGGTGGTGCTGATCTTCTCCCCGGACGGCGAGATCCTGGACCGACCTATCCGCCCGCTTGCGGGTTTTCCCCTAAACAGATATCTTCCACCAGCGGGGCAGTGCTCAGCCGGGACAAGCTCTAAGCTCTCGACCGGTCTTCCGGCATGCGTGTTAGTGCAGTTCATGTACGTTTGTGTGTGAGTAAGGGGGCGAGGATAAGTCAAGGAAGAGGAAGGAAAGATCGCGCGCGGACCATGGTCCGTTTGTTAATTACTGCTTCGACATTCGCCAGATGTTGAACGCCGAAACCATGGAAAACTACTAATCACAGCAGCCGGCCGCCTAAATTCTCCTCTATACATCGGATGACACCGTCAGCACTCGAACCATAGGACCTCCCATTCAGAGGCACTGCAGTGACGTCTATTGATGCCCTATGCCGATCACCTTTTCCCAATCACGGATTGATTCGCACCCTTCCTTCGTCGTCTCTCCCCGGCTCCGTGCCGGCCCCGCGCGGGGCGTTTGATAGCAAACATCCGAAGCGGCCGCGGGGAGCGCTGGCCAAGTGGCCGGAGGGGTCTCGTGGTTAGCGCCGAGTCACCGGCTCCTTTCAACTGTTGCAGCGGCGCAAGGGGAAAGAGCGTCTTCAAAGCGTTCGCGAGCGGGGCAGCGCTCACGCGATGAATATCTGGTCGCCGCCGCGCGGGATGTGAGAGATCATTGAATGTTGGCCGTTTTAATTGCATCTTGTGGCACATACTGAAGGAAATAAAAAAAAAATACTTTATCGGGCGTTGTACTCCTCGTGGAGTGCGGTGGAGAATACAGTTTCCAACGGAAGGAGCGATTTGGTGTCTGGCTTCACTATGTTTTACACGGTATTCCGTATTACAAGTTCTTAAATCGTGGGAGGAGGGTCAGACGGTTACAAGAGGTTAGACCATTTTCCGGCCGTACGGATAAGAATGTACGTAGTGGGCAATGGAGTACGGTTCTTGACTCGTGCGAGTATTATTTGGAAAAGGAAATTCCTTGGGGAGATCCCACGTTTTTCCAAAGTTATTTTCAAAGTTCGCCAAGTCAAAGTATTCCAAAGTTCGTAACCGTCGTCGTCGCCATTAGAAGCTAATTATATCTCATTTTATGATATATTTTTGTCGAGTCCTAGTGCCATTCGCCGAGGTGAATATTGTTATTCCCGACGAGTTCCTAACAAGATCCTGACAGAGCATTACGTTTATCACCGACAGCTGTCTTTGCCGCTTCGTATACCTGATCGGTTTACACGCTAAGGCACATCGCAATCCGGTCGTTAGTTAGTCGTTTTATGACCTGTTGGTAGCTGCAGATAATAGATATTTGTAATTTATTGAGAATTGACGGGCAGCGCCTAGACATTCTACTGCATTTTTGATAATCTTTACAAATCGTAAACATGTTACTTTGCAAAGCAAATTGACGCTGACAGCATCAAGTACCAGCGGAGAGGTACAGAACGTCGTAGGATTCTACGTAACACCACTTGACAGACTTAACAGGCAGAGCCATAAGGAGTAGAGCCGTGGAACAGAGCGCCGTCAACGAGGCTGGCCGCCATCGACTCGCATCTGGTTTTTGTATGCGTGCGTGTCTGTTGATGCAAATGTGCAAGGCCTCATCTTACAATAAGTAGATTTCAATACTTCGGTGTTGGAGTTGTGCTTGCCATCAACAATGCAAGTGTATGCTCATCATACGTGACGGTGGGAATTTGCAATGCCTATCAGGTAATTATTTGCGCTGTCAGTCGCTGAATGAGGAGTAATTTCAGAGGTATGTGATATCGTGTACATGAAGTACGTACGTAATTGCTATTTTATTGCTGTTTTCTTTTTCTGATGTAAAGGTGAATTGGAATTTCCAGTGATATTTTATTACCATTGGGATAATGATTGTGAATACTCTTGTAGCTTGAATGTAAACCTCTTCTGTCAATATTTAATTAGAATATTCAGTATGCCCGAATACAAATTTTAATGAAGCAAATTAATATTGTAAATTAATGCAGATACGATCTTTATGTATGAAATAAAAACTTGGCACGTCTATCCTCTCTCAGAACATATTATTTAGTAAAGCTATTCTAATATGTGAATTTATGTGGTGGTATGGAGAAGTATTGTAATAATGCAGCTAAAATCGGCAATTTTTCGACAGAAAAACTGATTTCGTTGGTTCCCGATACCAAGAAACGTCAACAATTCGTGATCCTACATGAAGTAAATTACTACTTGTAACATGTTGCGTAGTTAGAATACACTTTTACGAAACTTTGTATCTTTGTATGTATGAAAAAATTGTTGACGATAAAACGTCTTTCCATCTGTAAACAATGTTAGAAACTAAACCACAGGAAGGATTTTTATCAAAATTTATATTCTCCGGTCGATCGGACTTATATTGAAGCTCCTAGAATTTGAAACATATTTTTATATTTGGAGATTTATATAGCCTGAAGGGCATTTTCCATTTTTCCCCCCAAAACTACTTGAATATTTTTTTATTATTATTTTCTCGGATACAGCAAAGTAACCTTATAAAAATGGAGTAGGTCCAATTTTCGTCTTCATACAAATACAGTATTGAAAATAATATTTTTTTCTTAATGAAATATGTTTTTGAATATTAGAGCTTATAAAAATGGGGCAGGTCCGGTTTTGTGGAGCTCTTTTACTTTTCGAAAATTGAAAATGTAACAAATATCTTGTGGAAGTAAGTTTTATTTCTGCACCACTAGTTCGAATCTTATGATTAAACATATCAGCTGACACACTGTTGCCACTTTCAGGAAAACAGGGCAAAGTTTTTTTGAAAAAAAATCATGGATATGAATAAGACACAAAAAATGAGGTAACATATCCTTTAGTCGTCGGAGGAAACTTTAAGAATTATAAAGCTAGATATTAATGTTAAAATAACTTTCCCATAACTTTTTATTTCTAAAAATATTTAGGTAAATTTTGATTTAAGCAAATACTTTTATCGACGAAAACTCAGAATATTAGCAAAATCGCAGATGATTATTCCGACTTAACAATGTCAACACGTACTATAAGATTCTTCAAAAAAATGACACGAGTTCTCCTTCCTTGACTTCCAACACCAGACCCCTACTTGAGCTGAAGCGGCTTCAAAAAGAGAGAAGGGGAGCTCGGAGGGCATTTCGTTGCGGTGGACCTCCGGCGGGGCGTACCAGATATTTGCTGACGCGGGGAAGCGAGGCTCGGGACTAGCCGCAGCGACAGGAAAGGGAAATAAAGCTTTGGCAGGCAAGCTGGAAGGAGAGAATGCCTTCGCACCGAAAAGGAGACACGTTCTTTAAATACAACGAAATATTAGCGTCAATTCCATTGCGAATACTTTAATTATTCTAGAAGTTAATATATACTATTATGTTATAAACATCAAGAAATTAGATATTGTCAGAATTACGCTGTTTTTCCTAGCCTCATTACATCGAAACAGTCTACTATTGAAGAAATTCTTACCCAATGAGATTCATAATGAAGCGTTTACACTATATTAAATTAATAAATCACTCTCTAAGACTCGCATGCACCACAGAATTAAGCAATACAAACCGTACAAGTTGCATTTCTTGTACGAACAAATTTCACAGTACTGGTATTCACAATTCTGCACGACGCTAATCATCAAGCCAATTTCGAATAGTAGAGTACAGTATAGGCACACACTGAACAAAAAAGAAATTATCTGGCTATATGCCCCCTCAAATGATCGTAAAAGATTGTTAGAAATGTTAAAATGTTCATGCCGCTATTTTTATATTTAAATGTTCACTGCCCAAAATACAAAAATAATATTTTACCCTCGGGGTAAGACAAGAATAATCACATATGCGTATATGTGTACGCATGCAAACTCTGTAACCAAATCGTAAATAACAATTAGAAACAAACATCGTATCAAGTAACGCACAAAAAAACTGTGACCCCGAGAGTACGAAACAACTACAACCATTCTGCCTTTAACCCAAATTCCAGACAAGGCTCATCGTATTCCCCATCCACTACCCTGCTCTCGGGTTGGTGAAAAGTGACTCCTCCTGCCCCCCCCCCCTTCTCTCGAAGCATTTTTTGTGAGCCGTCCATATTTCACGATCCACGAGGCGGTAAATGAACGCGGCACATGTGGCCACCGCCTGGGCCCTTTTTTTGCCTCCGACCTTCCTCCCCCTCCCGCCTTCTCAAGGAACGCTGGGCCTGCGCGAAGGTCAAGAACGCGACGAACGCGAGGTTCCGGGCGTGGATTCCGACAGCGACGCGCTTCCGAGATCGGGAAGAGATATCGAAACAGAATGTCACGAACACTCTGCGAACACTTGGACGGAACACCGCGGCAGCGAAATTTTTACTCGAGCGCTCGAGAAAGGAGATGTTTTGTTTTCACGCTGAATTTCCGTCCAGCCTCCGAACTCGTGAATCGAGTGAGGATACAACAAATGAACGATCTACGAATATTCGACTTGGAAGTGATGAAGGTCATAAACAGTTGAACAAAAATCAACACGCTGGGCACTGAACTGGTAACACATTCAGAGACAGTGCTAATTGAGTACTGGACTGGTGAAACGAAAAACGTTGTGGTATTTCTCGGGTGTATGAGTACGTACTTTTATTTTTTGTATAATGGAGCCAAATCGATGAAACCTTTCACGCATACCATTCGATTAGTTAATTTTTACTTAGCACTTGAAACCCAATTTTAGTGCAACGTCACTTAAAATTCAAAATGGCAGAGGCGCAAAATGATTTTAAACGATTTACGTATTTATATCTTAGTCTGATATGTTTCGTAATTCAACATTAATCTTACATGAATAGGCAACGATTTCAAATCGTCCTAAGTGGCCACTACATACGCTAAACCTAAATCCCGGGAAGATAAGCGAGGGCGTTTATAAATAAACGCGCCAGCTAGAGACCTGCTTTGCGACAGAGATCGGAAGCGATATGATCGAACAGTAATTAAAACACGCGCCAGCCATCTCGGTCGACCGCTCGAAAAGCTGTTGCGCTCTCGTGCGGCGAACAGCGATAAGCCCACGAACAGCTCAGTCGACGGAGTAAAAACCAACGTCCCTTCACGAAGCCCGCGTAACAAACGTTGGATATGCTTTCATGACGAAATGGTAATGAATAATGGGCACGTATTTCATTTGCTTTTGCGATATCTCAGCTGTATTATGGTCGCTTTATAAACTACTGTAAAAATGGATATGTAACACATAATCCACAGGGTTTCTAGTACATTTGAATTGATGACCCATTTTTCACGATACAATTTTATTTTAAAGCAGAAAACCCAAACTAACTACAAATTTGCAAATTATCTATCGTCTTACCTAGACTAGCCATGTACTTTCTTCTAATAAAAATTAAGAACAATACAAAATTATCTTAAAAAGAATTAAAGTTCTAACTTACAACACCAACATTACATTTTAAAAAATTCAATCGAAACACTGATTGTTCTAGGATTGGGTTGCTATCAGCAGAAGCTCTTGATTTAAAATATTTTCTACACAAGACAATTTCAATTACTCTTAGATTGACTTTAAAGAAACTAAGATAAGCGGCGTCCTCGAAAAATTCAACGGTTTGCCGGGAAGCTATATAGGAATGACCAACTTCCAATAGCATCCTAGTTCCAGGAGTACACATAAAATTCACGACCTAGATAGTAAAGTAGTGACTGTTTTTTGTAAAATAGTACCTGAGAGGAGTTTTTTATCCAAATAAACTTTGCTGGTTTTATTGTATCTAAAATAAATTATAAAGGTATAAATTATAAATAAGAACGTAGGCTTCCGCGGCCGGAGTCAGTATTTATTAGGTTGACCGGGTGACGCCGCGTCCAAGGCGAAGGTGCCGACGTTTCGGTCGCCATTCTGCGACCTTCCTCCTGCATTACGCACTGAGGAAAGTCACAGAATGGCGACCAAAACGTCGGCACCTTCGCCATGGACGCGGCGTCACCCGGGTAGCCTAGTAAATAGTATTAGAAATAACTTCATAAATAAACAGAAGAAACTAATATTATCATGGAATTGAAGAAACACTTTAAATCTCGCAAATATGTCAGTCATGAGAATATTTTCTTTGGATGAAGTTTAAATACTCGGTGATGCAACGAAAACAGAGAATGTTTAGAATGAGCTGAAGGTGTGGGTAACCTAAATTCAAAATAACCGCTCTGCAAAGTACGAGCCAACAGATCTAGTAATTCCAAAATAACTTTTCTCACCTCAGATTGTTTAAATTGTTGCCTCAGTTTTTGACAACAAACATGCTTTATGACACAATGATAACGAGTACCTTCAGAAAATAATATTAAACCACCAACAAAATATTCTGATGAAAGATCAATAAAGTTAAAATTATTAAACTCGGATACATTTAACTCCTGAAGCACGCGTTCTTTTGTCTTTTTATATTAAAATAAGTTCAGACTTATCAACGTAAAATTGTTTATTTTTATTGCGACGTAAATGGTCAAGCACGAATGCAATCAACAATAAAAGTACATCAATGTCAAACTTGTGGAAACATACACATTTTATAAAACATAAGTATTCAAATCAACGATATCTATAGATTCTAGACATTCCCTTCACTGTGACGTTACATCGCTTTACTTGCAAAGCATTTACGATGGTCATCAATGTTTTGTCTTCAGTTGTGCTTTATTAGCATAATAACAAATTGCATTTCAATGTGAAGAAAATTGCGCCTTCATCTCAACTTTTCTGACCACGAGAACTCCGAATAGAACTAGATACACAAAAATACATATTATGTGCACAAGACTGCCACAATTAACACCGCGAAAATAAATTACTGCGTCTTATAAACTGAAAAAATGAGTTTTCCAATGCATGAATTCAACAAAATTAACATTTTCCACGAAGTCAATTCTACAGGAATTACCAACGTTTTACTTGCATGAAAGGTTTATATTTAAACTAAAAATCCTAACCAAATGGTTATGGAAATACAATGAAAGTTTGATTTCTCAAATCTGGAAAGGAAAAGATAGCCCTAGATCATTGTGCAGGGGGACTAAACCTTGCCGCATACGAAGAGAAAGGGATGTGAATTGACAAATTCCACTCTAATAGAATGGCAGAGGCATTTTATTTAAAGATTTTCATATGTTTGAAAATAATTCTTTTTCGTGAAGAAATGTTTCGAACGCCACCATCAAATGAAGCCATGGGTCACCATCCCATGGTCAATAAGCAACAACAGAAAAGAGTAGTGATGGCACGTAGTCCACATAATACACTAAATAGATAGTTATTAATTTAATTTTCAAATACTCAGCTACAGTTTTAACATCTACTTGAGTATAAAAGAAATAATCAAACCCAAAGCTACGCACTATGTAAACGAATGAAATGGATTGATACATCCAATAGGTGCACTGGGAAATAGGGTCATATGATGATACAAAGTCTCATAGTCTGTCATCCTATGAGCCGACTCACGTTTTAAGTACTTAAAGAACGGGCCATATTTCAAATGCGAGATTCGCAATATGCGAAGGAAATGATCAGGCCTAGAGTACCGTCTCCCACAGCGCCCCGTTACAGTCACAGAAGTAAGACGCCAGGAGACAGCCCGGGAACCGCGGCTCTACATACGTCAGTCGCAAAACCACACGCCTGCAGAGGCACTGCTCTGGGAAGGGATGAGCCGCCGCCCCGAGGAGGAGGCAGCGGCGGCGGCGGCGGCGGCGATGCCCGCGGGCGGCGGAGCGACTAGGAAGGGACCTCGGCGGCGGGCGGCCGCGTTGGCGCCGAGCCAGACACCCGCGGCCGGCCAGCGACGGCTGGGCCGTAAGACCGCTGCCGCAACCCACCGCAACGGGTACGTCAGCGGCGGTTGGGTCAGCCAGCATCCCCAGTTCAACACCATCGACTCTGTCTCTCTCAGAATTGAAACACCATTCCACAAGCTTAGATTGGTCCCTCCGGAGGTTTCTTGAATGATGGAACAATTAAACCGTTTTAAGTTCATAATAAAAAAAAATAATCATAATACTGAAGCCTGGCTTGTCCACCACGTGACATAGAAAGTTACCTTAAAAATCACAGATAGAAGTCCTTTTAAATTCCCCATTACGGGACGGGATATGCAAGGGTAGACGGAGGGAGGACGAGAAAGGTACAAAAACATTGCAACAAGGGTAGACTGTAGGGTGGGTGTGGGGGAAATTAGTTATGGGCAAAACCATAGCAACGGAAAGGAGGGCGGGTCAAGGCAAATGGATTAAGGGTAAAACCGGACGGGACAAGGTTGAGAGGGCATGGCATGACGGGACAGGGCAGATTGGACTGGCGAGGAGAGGCCGCGGTAGAAAAAAACAACCGACAGGCCGAAAACGGGTGGAGGGAGGCGTACAGAGCGGAGGAATCGTGGCACGGGGTGAAGAAGTGGAGGTAAGCGGCTTGGGAGGAGTCGTGAGGGGGCGGGGCTGGCGGCAGGTGGCGCGGAGGAGGAGGAGGAGGAGGAGGAGGTGCTACAGGTGCGTGGCGCGGTGGGGCCGCCACATGTGCGCCGCTGTGGGCCCGCCTGCCCGGCCGGTCGGCGCCGCGAGGCCCCTCGAGGCACGACCTCACTGGAAGAGCGGCCCCGCTAACGGTGCCCCGCGCGCCGCTGCCTCGCGCCGCGCCAGGCGCCTTTGCGAAACTCGCTGCCCCCCCCCCTCTTCCTCCCCTCCCCCCCCCGCGCTGACATCCACCGTATAGCCACTTCCCTCATCACATGGGAAATAGTGAGTTCCAGGAAAACTATTCGAAATTTACAAGCACCCTTTTTCTTTCACTGAAATATTAGGTATTGAAACGTTGTCCTCAGATACTTTTTAACCCGCGTAAGACCATTAGGAGTTACAAACATTTCCAATGAGTTGCCGAAGTAAGGTCATGCCCATAGGGCTTTTGGAATAGCCGTAGATGAGGGCGAACTCTGCTTGAAGCAATTGAGGTACTTTATGGCGCAATTGACTACATCCTAATCGCCACATTTTTTAATTATCGTTTACATGAAAATTATTCAAAACCGAATTTAATTTAAACAAATAAAGCAACCAATCGTTGGCTTTCTCTTACAGAAGTATACATCTATCCCCATTGTTTCTCTTGAGCGTACAACTTCACAGCAAACCTTCACAATTACCTATCGCCCATTCTCAGCAGCTTTTGGAAACAAATTCCAAAGTCATGACCGCAGACCAGGCAGGTACTACGCGTATTCTTTACAAACTGCACGTGCTGAATTCCATCGTCGCAACGACGTACAGATGAGAAAAAAAAAATAACATCGCAATCGCATCCGCAATAACACTTCACCAAAATATCGCATCTCCATTTCGTGCATAGTTTCAGACGGATTCGTCTGAATAGTGCCCATTTAGCAAATGTGTAGTAATAATCATTAACTTTTCGGTTTCAACTGGAAGAAATTGAGAGTAGTTCTCACATCATCTTCACACATACGAGACGGCGACCATATCGCACAGCATCTCCCCCTTTCAAAATAAGAAAATGGACTCAAACGCGAAAGCAAGTCGTTTCGATTACGAGGCGCGCCGCATTCCGGCGCGGGTAAGCAACTGCGCAAAATTGCTTTTAATTCGCCGTTTCGAGACGCGGATGTGTCGAAATAAACGACGATCTCGGCGCGTCCCGTTTACGGCGTAATTACCAGAAGGCGCGCTCGTGCGCATGCTCACCGCCACGCGTGCGCGCCCGCGAACACGTTCACGCGTGCGATCACTTCTCACTCGTCGGGAGACGCGCCTGCGGTAGGCTGCGACGGTGCGCCTACTGTGTGACAGGGTGATAACGGTTCTACGTTGATTGCGTTACGTACTACGCGAGGGGGATGAAAAGTTTTCAAGCGGAAATCGTTTTCGGATGGGAATATTTGAATAAACTGAACGCAGATATATTCATTAGAATGAGCCTTTTGAATTCCATCATCACGATTTTAACTCAATCGTTAGATTCATGAAGGCACATCCGCAACGATGGATACATTTTATGAAGCCTTTATACATGTCCGTATTGCCTAACTAGCCAGATGCTCAAAGTCCCCCCTCCCGGCAATGTCGCCAATCAATGCATCGATGCCGTACCTTTGGAACTGCTCCAAATATCGGGAAACAATGGAAATAGGGTGGCACCATGTCTGGCCTGTGCAGTTGATAATGCATCCAGAATCTCAGTCCCTCAAGTTCCAAAGCTGTGGCCTGAGAAACAGTGTCGCCTCAACATTTAAGAGTTTCGTATTTTACAAGCACCCGGGATATTGACACATCGTTTCGTCCAGCGTCGCTGGAATAGAATATCCGGCGGCACAAGGCGAAAGGAAATGCGACAGTATATGCACTTGCTTGTTCTGTAACTTACGAAGTAGACCGATAGCGTCGGCCTTTGCGGCAGGTAAGAGAGACTGGCGCCCGGGCGGTGACTCCTTAGCCAAAAGCTGCATTACAGATATGCTACGTTCAAAACATTTTCCACCTGACCGGGTCGGTAATTCATTGCCAGTACCGGGCGCGTCAACTACTCAGGTCATTAATCCCGTATGTTCGGTGCCCCCAGCTGTAAGGCGAGATCCGGCGCCGACCTTCCATCGGCTAGCAGGGTTTTCGCCAACCAGGTGTCTCTCACCAGCGGGGCACCGCCCCAGCGGTGACAAACTACTATGCTCTCAACCGGTCTCCCGACATGTGTGGTAGTGTAGAGCATTTTAGAGTAAGTACGTGAGGATAGGACACGGAAGAGGAAGGAAAGATCGTGCGCGCACCGTTTGTGAGGGTACTGCTCCGCTTGGGATGGGAAATAGCGTATGCGGCTCGGAAACAAACGAATAAACGCTTCTGACCCTCGGGGAAGGAAACGCGCCAGAGCAACGTCCACCCGCAGCGGCCGGCGGGCGGGCGGGCCGCGCTGCTCGGAGCTAAATCGCGGGGTATGGGGGGGGGGGGGGCTGGCGGGGACGCGAAGCTCGTCGGCGAGCGCGCGGCGGAGGTCAGGCGCCCACACCTTCGCCCGCCGCCGCCGCCCGCCGCCGAACCACCTGTCGCATACCGGGGCGGGAGCCGCGGGGTCGCGAGAGCGGCGCGGGGCGCGCCGATGGCCGACGAGGAGAGCCAGCAGACGAGCGGGGCTATTGCCCAGCAAATCTCGCTCAGAGAGGGAGCACAATTGCTCCCCCGCGAGCGCCCGCGCGCGCGCACAACGCAGGCAGGCACGCAGCTTGGGGAGGAGAGCATGCGAGGGGGGGGGGAGGCCTGGGCTGGAGGAAGAAGAGAAGCGGAGTCGACGCCGTGGGGCTCAGACGCGCGCAAAGACGAGGGCTGCGCCGGATGGAGATGTGGCTCCGATCCCATTTACCGGACTGAAGGGGCCGCCACACGCTTGCATTGATTGCGTAAACTGGGGTGCGTACGGTCATCAGTAGGTGTACTGTAGGATGTATCAGTAGGATGTTTTTACCGGTGGCGGTGTTTTTCCCCTCCTGGATGGCTGGATCCGGCACCGTCATATTCGTCGGCCTGCGGGGGTTTCCCCATCCATGTACCTCCCATTAAGGGGCCACAGCCCCAGCCGGGCAAGTTTGAAGCTCCCAACTGGTATAAGTAACACGTGAGGACAGGACAAGTATGAAGGAAGAAAGATCGCGCGTGATCCGTGACCCGTTTGTTAGAATAGTGCCCCTGCATTCGCCTGATGATGATTGTACAAACCTCGGGAAACTACCGATCAGAGCAGCAGGCCGCTAGAATTCTCCTTCAGACAGCGTCTGGGTTTAACAGAGCTATGTATCTAGTGTCGACCACTGTCGGGACCTCCCGATCACGGGCACTACGTGACGTCAGCTCAAACCCTCAGCCACTTCAGCAGGAACACTAACGCTCGGTATATCACCCGTTAGTCAGGAGCGTCTCGTCTCCAACCGACACTTGAATGAGCCCTAAATCCAGTTTTGTCTTCTCGGTCAAAATCGAAATCACTTTCCCAGAGTTCCTAGGGAACCCTCTCACACAGCGGAAGCTGCAAGGTTTCTTTCAATTTGTGCGTGCATTGCCAATAAGTAATATAGAGATTCAATGTAAATAGTTGGAAAATAGCAAAAATAATACGCGATGACAGTCACATACTGATCATTATTTTTCATTCAACTTAAAAATTAGGAAATTGTTTAGAAAATGTACACTAGAACCCCCAAAGAATGTCTTTAAAAAAACGCCAAGTATTTTAAATATATATGTAAAGAGAGGGCAGGAGATGAAGCACGAAACAGCAAAGTCATGCAATGAACAAGGCGTAAAAGTGGGGAAAGCTACGAAAAATAAGCAAGGAGCCCCAAAACACAAACCTGCAGATCATTTCGATTAAACCTACGTAGTCCGTTAGTTGGCTCACCCGTAAAATAGAATAAATAATCCTGAAAACACTCCAACTTCAACGTTTGAAGCGACCAAACAGCAGACGGGTTGAAATTCTGGGTGCGAAACTACGCAGTTTGCGACATTCACACACGTTTTCACCACCCGCCGATAAACGAAATACGAAACCGTGCAGAAGCGATTCCCCCATCCACAGCACGCGTAGCGGAGGCGACGGAGTAACGGAAGCCGTGGATTTTTAAGGGGGAAAAAAATTACGCGTACGCCTACCCTTCCTTCGGAGGGAAAGTAAAGCCGGCTGCCCCGCGTTAGATTAACTGCATGTATAAGATCTTCAAGCCTAAACGCAGATTTTCAGCTAAATTCAAATCGACTGTTTCGTCGCCCAAGAACTACCTCCTTTCTCGGAGTGAAACTTGCGTGGTCAGACGGAAGAGCGGGCCTCATGGCCTCGCCATGGCCAAAGAAAGACTTCAATTCAATTCAATTCAATTCAATTCAATCCAATCCAATCCAATCCCAGCAACTAACTACTCCCGCAAGCGAGTTTTTCCTTGCGCCGCACTCTCCGCCTCCCACGCGGCCTCCAACTGGGTTCTCCCGCGAGGGGTCGACTGAGGATGCGAGCGGCCGCGCGCGCAGGTGGCCCTCGACGAGGAAGGCCCCGCGCACGCGCCCTCCAGGCGTCCTCACGGCGTTCTGACGCTCTGAAATGGTGAGGGCCTCTCCCCTTACGACCGGACCTAATGGGGCCGCGTAGTGCACAACCACCAGCACCGATAGAGGGTGGACGACTTGGGTTTATTCACGAATGCCAACCCTCTTCTTCAACGTTTGATTCTTCTGTGTATAATAATAATAATAATAATAATAATAATAATAATAATAATAACAACAATAACAATAATAATAAATAATAATAATAATAAATAATAATAATAATAAATAATAATAATAATAAATAAATAATAATAAATAAATAATAATAATAATAAATAAATAATAATAATAATAAATAAATAATAATAATTAATAAATAATAATAATAATAAATAAATAATAATAATAATAAATAATAATAATAAATAATAATAATAATAATAATAATAATAATAATAATAATAATAATAATAATAATAATAATAATAATAATAACGGTTGAGGCAGCCGTCGTCTGCGCCGAGGAGGCTGCAGGTTCGAGTCTTGCGTAGAAATGGTCGAATTTTTTATTGTCCCTTAACCCCGCGGCATCATCTTATCACCTCATAATTCACACTTGGTGGCGTAACAACCTTGTCGTACGGCTGAAAAGCTGATCCTGGAAAAATTCCACACGTAGTATTTTGGCAAAGTATTGTAGAGGCACCGAAAGTCCCTAGATCTGCTCCTAGTTTTGCACTGCGACCAAGTCGAATACATACATTATTTTCTTAAATGTACAGAATTTGAAGGAAGTACAAGTTCCATTAGAATACCAAAAAGTAAAATGACATAAATCGCGAAGTTACAGTTTCGAATATCTATCCCGAGGGATTCAATATTTATAATTGTATGATATTTATTTAAAGTTATAAGTCGTGTAATAGAAACAAATATTTGAAAATTTAGGGCAATCATACGAATCTCCTGGCTGCGCACAAATTTCCAGCTACAAGAGTCAATGATATTTCAATAAATTCTGCTAATGGAAAATAAAGGATAAAAAGTGGTCAGTAAAAAGTTATCTTCAGCTTCCAGAGGAGCCTGGTCACTGCTTTTCTTTGCATCAGAATAAGAGAACAACACCGTGAAACAATTGCAAATCACTGCAATGAAGTTCTTAAACGTGTATTATATTTGTAATTGAATACTTAAGAAGTGACATGCAAGATTCAAAAATTAGGAAAGACGTGAGAGAAATGACTATCTGTGTATTTCACGTAGTCAGCAGCATGGGTGTAGCCAGAGCACGATTTAACCGTTTCCTCCGGGTTTTTTACTAGTCATTCTCTACAACGATATTAACAAGTCTCCGAAACTAGAACAAGGGCAACTAAAGCATTCCTATCGACGTGCATAGAGAAAAAACATTGAAGATCATTGCTCAAATTCCGCATTACAACAGAACTCTTAACACACTTTGCTGGCGGTAATTATATAAAAACAATTAACTTTTCCGTCTTAAAAATCCTTTCCAAGAATTCATCATCAGACATTCTAAATCAAATATAAAAACCGTAAAAATTCGTTAAGATTGAAAATAAAACAAGAAGCCACTAAAAACGAAAATTTGAAGAATTTTTATGAAATGTGTCGAAATTGTTTTCCTAAACTGTTTCTTTTGAATGTATATGTAATCTTTTCCCACCTACGTCACATACAGTTTTTACTGTTTTTTGACTGAATAAATCTATTTATAACAAATAGCTTAGGCGAATCCCACCAGATGGTCCTCCCAAGATACAATTTACTTCCTTCCTACTCCTGAATTTTGAAGTGTAACGTCGAAAAGGACAGGAAACCTCGAAACGTTCTCAGCAAAATCGTTGAGTAAACACACCATCATGTACACGTTGTTATACTTCATTATTTTTACAACTCCGTGTTAC
>BOPP01000025.1:3306979-3320532 GCA_017312745.1 Gryllus bimaculatus
TACCAACCAACTCTCCCGATTTTCGCCGTTTGCGTCAGCAAAAAGAGCGAACGCATGGGAGGGAACTTCGCCGATTTGAACCCGAAGTACCAGGTGGTAAATATTAAACTTTCCGTACGTGGCTGTCTCTTTTGCAAAACGAAATACACGTTCAGGAAATGGCATGTGAACACTGACAAGATATTAGGGATGAGAAACAAAGAGTAAGTCTATTGATGTAGTATATAACATATTAATACCGTTTCGAATTTATTCATTATTTATCTTCCTCATGTGTCTGAGCGTGTTCACATTACGTTTCGTGAATATGTAATCATTCATTTTTGCATATAGAAAACGTTAAGTATATGTTTAATATTAACCACACCCAACTTTCGACAAAACAAACGCGAACTAGGACAAAAAATGAACGAACGAGAGGATGAACGGTAGGAACATAGAACGGTAGGAACATAGGTCGCAGATACACGAACTTGCTGTTGAACGAAAGTACTATAGGGATGAAGATTCAGAATTAGCTCAGAGCGACTTCCGCGACTATTCGGACTTCGGCCGGGTTCGAACGTTCAAACTGTATTACATCACTGCAATGCGCTAATCGTACATTCCAAGCACTATCTTCTTTAAAAACAGAAATGAAGTTACGGTTGTAGTATATAATTATTTAAACATTACAGTATCTAAGTCGCATATGATTTTTGGAAATGTACATAATATTCGCATTAATCTATAAAGTAAAGGCAACAATCATCATGTTTGGAAGAGATAGTTGGGTTCCCTGGCAACAGGAAGCCAATCAAAAACGAACAAGAGAAATGATGTTCCTCAGAAAATCTGAATGTTGTTTCAGACTACACAAAATAAGAATCAGGACTTGAGGTCGGACCTAAAAGCATATAATAATGGCAAAAGTGTGGCTGAATAGAGGGGAAAGTGAAACAAACGAATCCTACCAATGGAGGAGTGCCGATTGCAAAGAAATAATTTGAGTGCAAACACAGAGATGATTGACGACCTTCGAAAAGATGGGAAGAACTCATGGCGTGAAGTCGGAACTGGCGTAGCCTACATCGTGAAGAAGAAGAAGAAGAAGAAGAAGAAGAAGAAGAAGAAGAAGAAGAAGGTCTTATTCACATACCAGAACACAGAACAGAAACGTGAATTACATACTTTTACGATGATTTTGTCAAAATATATTTACAGCGTTACTGGCGAAACTTCGATTAAATAAATATTTTTTTCCAAGCTCTCCACGACGTACCGCACACGACATATCATGGCAGATGCCAGCGCGTTGTGCAAAAACGAAGATTATCTCCATGAGAAAAACGCAAGTAATGTATCTCCGATCTGCCACACGTTCCTCCTCTCCTGACATGCGGCGCGGAATTAAGCACACTATTCAAACCACTGCAACGAGCTCCTAATTCATTAATCATTTTACGCAAACGAAAATAGCTCAGTGAGATATACGGAAATATCGGATTACTCAGCAATCAAGGAAGCATCTGGCAAGTAGTAATGGATCTAGAATTTCATCT
Source organism: Gryllus bimaculatus (assembly GCA_017312745.1). Classification (NCBI taxonomy): domain Eukaryota; kingdom Metazoa; phylum Arthropoda; class Insecta; order Orthoptera; family Gryllidae; genus Gryllus; species Gryllus bimaculatus. Next base: position 3,308,521 of record BOPP01000025.1, read on the forward strand.
CTACTCTGAAATATGACGCTCATATGTAATCCTCGCATCTGAGAGCGGACCAAGGAACAGGAAACGACTAAGTTCAGTGCTCTCAAAACAATCTTAGTAAATAAAGTAACTACATTTATTATTGTAAAAATTTAAAATAATATTACTTGGGAAACATCTAAATCTCAAAAACATTTATACAATAAAACGTTTGCACCAAGACACACTTCGATATTCAAGTTGGAAAGTCATTCAAGTACAAAATCATCGTTTAATACGTAAAATAAAGACTTTTAATACGAAGTGTTCTAAACAAACTTAATTCTAAAAAAACTTAATATTGAATCTATTTATGTTTTGCCTGAATTCTTTACCTTGTTATTGTCTAGTACTGTTAGTTATTGTTGTTGATTGTCATTACTTATTATGCAGCAATTATATTTAGTATTTAGTAGTACATCACGCCCACGAGAAAAATATGTTGTTCTGTTCTTCGATCATTAAAATCTCTCAACTGCTGAAATACGAACGAGACAAGGTATTTTCTACGGCAAAACACAAACCCCTTTTTTTCCTTTTTATTTTGAGGGCAAAAATAAGACCGAGCGCGCACCTGTTAAACGAGCCAGGGAGGGACAGCCGTCCGGAGCAGACAACAAAGCAAATAAACAAGTGCGGATAAAAAACGAGTGAGGACGCATATGCGCACCTGATGCCGCTGCGATGACGCGTGCGTTAAGGCCACGTGTGAAGACGCACATTTCCGAGAGCGCGCGCGAGCACCGAGGCTATCTGCCATCTGACAGGGAGAGGGACAGTGAGAGCGGCAGGAGAGATGGCAGGCACGTACAAAGGCGTATGCAAATACGGAGACGACATGCGCAGCCATTGCACCTGTTCCTTTTCCGTCATGTCAGAAAATTGCGTGTGCGCGTTGGTTTAGTTCTAAGTTAATCGGGGTTGAACCCTTGATCCCACCTTTATTTTATTCTCCGTATTAAGTTTTAAGTAATTTACACTAATGACACAATTTTTACTTTATTTAGCTGAGCTTAGGAATAGAAAAAATAGAGTCATTTTAAATAGATTTTAGATGAATATCTATTCCAAAGCCAAGAGCACGACTTAGAGAAACTCTATCGGTACGTATTTAGCTCCTTGTATTAGTCATGATACTATTAATAGGAAATACCGCAAAAGGAGTGTGCCCAGAAGAGACGAGAATATTACAAAAGATTTAAATGACCCATGTAAATAAAATCAATTAATTGAATGAATTGCTCATATATGTTGTAATAAGTAATAACTGTAAGAATTACAAGTGGAAGAAACCAAATTAACAGTTCCTTCAAGAATAAATACTTTAGTACATTACCGTCCGGAAATTAAAGAAATACGTTCACCAGGAAGCATTTTGTGTACACATACCTGTAACAAAAAAGGCGTAAATTAGTTTAAAAATGTATTAGAAACAAATTCTATTATAGAAATACAACATTCCTAATATCCCAACACATTTCAATTTATTTCAGTTTAAACATTTATTAATACTAAAAAAACACTTTTAGTTACTACATGAACATCCAACAAATCCATTCGTTATGAATGCTACACGCAACAACCATTAATAACTGAAATTCACATTACAATTATTCTAATGATCTGTTTTTTTAAAGAGGATAAAAACGGAAATGATAAAAAGGTATGACGTCATTTAACGGTATTTTATATTTTCTTGGTTCGATCGTTCGATCGCAAAATGCAATTACGCCCAGAAGCAGACCCCAAAAAGCCGTCAGCGGCCTGTAGCCTACGTCTGCCTACGTCAAAAACAAGTAAATAAGTAAATACACACACTACTCTTTGTAGCAAGGTTTAATTCATTGAGCATATATTTGGCTTGACCAAAGAGTAGGCATTTAAATTAAAATTTTCAGCATTTCTCTATTACACCAATTTATAAATGTCGTCTTCAAGCTACAGTCCATCTCCCTGTAGTGCCAGTGGGAACTCCGTTATCTAAACATACGCCTCCACCACCACCTCGCAGAGCTTGCCAGAACAAGTGAACATCGAGCCACCATGAAAAGGGCAAAGAACATAAAACCGCGCGGCTCCAGTAAATAACAAAAAACGCACGATAACGTTGGACGTCTGTCGTGAAGTAACAGCAGAATAAGCAGAATATTACACGAACCGCTGCGAGCTTCTTAACTAACGAGGCACCCGACGTGAGGAGCATACCCAGGGACGCGGTGCTGCTCCTTCGATAAAAGAAGACTCTCGCCCGCATAGTGAAGCAATTAATTGAGGACGAGACCAACGGGCCTTGGGCCTTTGAAGCATTAATTTCTAAAATCCATTTCAAATGTGTTAAAATACACAATAATAATAATAATAATAATAATAATAGATAAAATTTTATAATTTTAATAACCCTGTATTCGTATATGGTTACTAATGATACACTCAATTTTCTCTAAGACTGAGTGCTAACAATTTACGATAATTAGCGTCTTTTATGTGCTCAGCAATAAATGTTAGATGTAGATATTCGTACAATTTATTTCATTAATTGAATTTCTTTTGTTTCTGGTTTTATGATCACTCATGATCAGAAGAGTCAAATGACACCAGTAGGAAAATGTACATACCTAGTTCTGAGGACAAGGGAATTTTCAAAGCAGTAGAAATACTCTCCATCCGATTGATCTGTGATCTGGAGCATTTACATATTCATCCTCCAGCAGAAGGATCAACTCATTAGCAAAGTGCAGATCCGAGAAAGAAGTACAGATCTGAGAACGAACATCGACGAATATAGCCTTGGTTTGTGCAGTTCACGAAATCATCAATCCAAACAAATTATAAAACGAATACGTTACGGTTAAATCAGAAACCGGATAAATTCATAATTATACGATTTATCTTCACATTAGACAATATTGTTCTTCGGACTTCAGCCGATGAAGTGCTTATTAGCCAATACTTAGCACGGTGATGAGTAGCAAACAAGTGAAAAACAGGGATCAAACAGCTGCAGCCTTCAACTTTCCACCAGCACGCTGGTGGGAAGCTCTACAGCTACAGAGAAGCAAGTGTCCTCTGTGTCAGTCGTAAATTTCTGTACACACAATACTAACATAATATAAACTCATTGTCTACCTCCGTTGAGGCTTCGCAACACTTTTCCGAAATGGCGTCGAGACTCCTGCCTTAGGTTTTTTTAGATTTACATAGAACAATCTTCTGCAAATGCAACGCATTTTTAAGTCAAAACATTTCTTGCGAACACACACAATACCTTTCAATAGGATAATTGTCTTATTTCAACCCAACACTGTCGCTTACCAAGATTAGCCGGATAAGGTGCAAAATGAAACCTTCATCATCACTTATACAGTTTTATCTGAACAGTCTCGCTAATGTGCGAATTAACCAGCTACTCCTAACATTAGCCTTTTTCGGCTTTAAGCTGGTAATAGTCACGTGTGACGTGGTAACAAATTAATTTATAAATAATTTCTAATTTCGTCCCGAATAAGTATAGTTGTAACGAACTAGTACAATCCGCGGAATATCCTCACTACAGAAAGAGGTGACCAGATTAGCAGATCAACACAGCAAATTTGCATCAGCAAACCTATCAACAATTTTCAACAAGTAAAAGTTATTCCGCGTTCCAATTCAACACTGTGTTATTACTTACGCAACTTTTCTTGAACGATGGATTGAAGAAATGTGGGTAGAGTGGGGGTATTAGTTACGAATTGAGCCACTAGATTTTATGAAGCAATGCCAATCTCTGGAGAATCAGTCATGCCTTCGCAACGTTCTCCATAATCTGCGTTTTTACCTTTTTAAGGAGTTAGAGGTATCTTCTGTGATAGATCTTTACCTACTTCGGTCATTTCTTTAGTTTTATTTTTGAGAAAATAACGGATAGAAGTTCTCATCTTCAAAAGCAAATTGTTTCCATTTCATGCCAGTGAAGACGTGTTTGGAATGTTGTCATCAATGCTCGCTGCGAGCTTTCACCTTCATCTTTTTATTGGACCAGAGAGGGGGAAGCAAGGTCTTCGTTCAAGAGAAGTTGCGCGAGTAATACTAGAGTCGTCTTGAACACCTCTTGCGTCCCCGCACAGCGCCACCTCATGCCTCACGCGTCCGTTGCCCAGTAACAGTGCGGGGTGGCGCGAGGACAGGGCAGCGGCGAAGTCCTGACGCCGCGTTCTCACCGACGCGGCCTTTGCCCTCGCGGCCAGGACGGAGGATAAATCACAAAAGGCGGGCCGGGCCGGGCGGGCGGGCTCGCTTTGTATTATTTGTTCGCGGGGGCGGCTTGCCGACACTGGCGCGGCGGCGGCGGCGGCGGCGGCGCCGGCGGCGGCGGCGGCGGCGGCGCCGGCAGCAGCAAGCACTTCAACAACGGCGCGATTCAAAAACGCGACGGGCGACCGGGGTGAAGCCGCCACTGCTCTTCGGGGCGGCAGGCGTCACCTCGGAGACGGACCGGAGACTGCGTGACTTCTGACTTCAATCGTGCTTGCATGAGAGTTACAAGCAACTTATTGAATCATGAGTTTATAAGTTCTGAAGTAATGTTGTCTTGCGATTCGATTTAACTACTAATAACACTATTATATGGTTATTCCAATACGTAGTAATCTGATAACGTATCTGGGTCCGTCACGTGAGCCCACTTCAATCCGTCACTTCAATGTAAGGTGTCACGTGCAATGTAACATACTTCAATCTCCAAAACCCATGTTAAGCTAAAACGACGTTAAATGTAATCCATGAATACGTTTGTCCTAAACGGCACTAAAGAGTGACGTAAAACTTCTGAAGTACGTACTATAGTATGCTGTGAAGTACGTTAGGTCTTTCTGATTCCACGTGAGGAACGATGATTCATGGTTCCTGACGAGAACTATTCGTAGGGACAGAATCTTTTTTTTTAATGCCTTTAAATCTTACAATTGTTTTTTTTAAAGATTTTTCTTTTAAACCGACGCTTATAATTTGCCGTTATTGTACATTAAAATTCCAATGTGCGTTACAAAAATGAGTTTTCTATCTGTTGGAGCTTGTTTTAAGCTTAACTAGTTAATCAATAAAACATAAGTTCTGTTACGAAAGATGAAAATGAAACGAAGGAAAAAATGTAATTGAAGTGAAAAAAAGACAACTGGCAAGAAAATGTATTTCATGGATAATTCAGCAACTGACACAAAACGCTAAATACCTTGCGCAAGTCCTGAAAGTTTCCCACGAAATGTGAGGAAGTAAGTCACTACACTTGCCACACCTTGCTCCCGGAGAAGGTGAGGTTGACCAGCATCAAACTGAAGTTCTCTCAACCCAGAAACTAGCGGTACTCGTGCTGAATGAGCAAACCAAGCACCTTAAGCAGCCGTTGTGAATCTAGGATCCTCCCGAACACAAGTGCTTTGCTACACAGCCTCTCACGACTTCCTGAAAACCAGTACTACACAGGCTTCCAACAGGAACGCATCTAAGCGACCGTAAACAGCTTTAACGACGGTGATATTACCGGAACAGTGTATTCAGTAAGTCCTGTATCCGCGAGTCAGGGCACGCCCATGGAACATTCAGAAAAATATAAGGGTAGAAAACGTCTATGTGAAATTATCGATTTCTTTACTCAATTGAATGATCCAAGTTTGAAGTAACAGGAAATTTGGATGATGCATGAATCCTCAGATAGTGGAGTCTTCTAAATTCTCAAATTCTTAAGGGCTTCGTTGTAGGCAAACCGTGTAGAAATCCTTCCAATTACCATTACAGTTTCTTTCCATTAGCAAATACAGTTTCCTATATTCTCACCCCAGTTCTGCACGAATCTTTCTCATACATTCCTTCCATGAAATTTCAATGTCACGCCCAAGCACGTATCTATTTTGAGGGATATCCAGAAATCTCCCTTCGTCTTCCCAGTCAGGAAAACCTCTAAGCTCCCGATTAGTCTCCATACATGTGTTGTAGTGTAGTGCATGTAAATGTGAGTGCGTGGGTAAGTGAGGGATGAAAATAGGACAAGAAAGATGAAGAAAAGAGCGCGCGCGGTCCATGGCCCGTTTGTTAGGATTTTGCTCCGGCGTACGCCTGGTATCGATCGGAGAAACCACTTTAAAGTGCCACTTCGTCCGGTGCCCCGCCAACGATATCGCATAACGCGGCGCAGGCTCGCCAAGCGAAGCAGTGCGCACGGTCGGTGCGCAAATGCGCTGCGAAATCGCCTCCGCGGCGGCGCGCTGGGAACCTCGGCGCCAATTAAGTATAACGAGAGAAAATGCACACTCCCCCCTGCGCTCGTGCACCGCGCGCGAGCCCTTCCACAGCCGCGCGTTGCTCAACGGTCGCGTTCACGAGGAATCGCGCGGGGCCGCGGGACCGCCCGCCCACCCGCGTCGTGGCCCGCAGATCGCCCGCCGCCAGGCGAGTGGCCGCAGCTAACACGCACCGCCGACGCTCGCTTCGCTGGCCTCATCAGGCACGCGGATTCATTTAACGGCAAAATGAATAAAATATTTATGCGGCGAATAATGGGGAAGAACGATCTGCCTACGTATCCTTTTCATCCACAATCCCACACACACTACACATAATTCTATTATGAATTAAGGAAGCGACAAGAGAGTGCTTGTGTAAAGAATTATCGTTCCCGTATAAAAGAGAACAAAATTGAATCTGCAAATTAATTACAGAATTTATTTTATGGAGATGTTTCTGCAAAATTACGGTTCAATTAAAGATGAAAAAGCAGTGAAGCAACATTTAAAGAGAAAAACATAACAAGCGACCATAGGAGTACTTGTTCAATGGCTGCGGAGAAACTGGATGAAAGTACTGATCGAAATTGGGTCATGAGCTCACTACATTACTTGTTAAAAATATTAAGCCCTTTACAATTACCGATTACAAAAGGAAAGTAATGAGTTAATATTTATTTTAACAATGATATTATGTTTGTACTAGATCAGAAGACACTTCCTGGATAAGAACCCCAAAGACCCGCTGCTCCGATAGTTCGTTTCTGTGGGTTTGTATCAATTCCGGGTGATGCGGGATAACCCACTGGAACCTGCAATCAACAACATTAAACCTGCCAACCAGAAATCTTCATTACGAAATTCCGAAGAGTGGCGTTTTTTGCTATTCCTCAGATAAATAGTTTGATCAATGAATGCTGGGTGTTGCAGAAACTGATATCCTTTGAATAAGAGAGAGCATGGAATGACAGGCGGGAATAAAACCACTTCCACCGCACACTGGCTTTTCACAACAAAAAATTCCACACGAATCGACTGGAATTTGAACCCAGGCACCCCAGCACCCCAGAGGCGGAAGGCGAGCGCTCTGACCACCACACCACGAGTCGCTCCCCACAGTCAACACCACGAAGATCTTTTCCCACACGAACCTTCCACGTACGCGAAGACACGTACGCGAAGCCAACGTGACTGCGAAATAACAGAGTGGCCGCTTTTGCTCGCAGTCTGAATGAACTTTCAGTTTTTTTTGTCCGGGTGCTCTCATCGGGAGGCGGACGGCTAGCTGACCCGGCTTTTCGGCGCCGCGCCGCGCGCCCGGACTTTCACAAGGCGGCGGCGACGATGGCGGCTGCGACGGTGGCGGCGGCGGCAGTGACGGCGATAGTGGCAGTGGCGACGGAGGTGATGACCGTGGGGGTGACGGCGATAGTGGCAGCGGCGACGGAGGTGATGAGCGGCGGGGGTGGTGATGAGGGCGGGGTGGTGAGAGGGCGGGGGTTGGCGGTGGCGGCGGCGGCGGCGGGTGTGGTGGTGGTGCGCGGCGGCGCGGCCGGTGGTGGTGGTGGTGTGGCGGCGGCCGGCGGCGGTTGTTGGTGTGTGCGGCCGGGGCGGCGGTGGTGGGGCGGCGGTGGCGGTGGTGTGGTGGTGGTGGTGGTGTGGGTGGTGGTGGTGGCGGCGGTGTGGTGGTGGTGGCGGCGGTGGTTGGTGGGTGGCGGCGGCGGCGGCGGTAGTGGTGGTGGTGTCGGTGGTGGTGGTGTGGTGGTGGTGGTGGTGGTGGTGTGGTGGTGGTTGGTGGTGGTTGGATGGTGTGGTGTGTGGGTGGGTGGCGGTGGGCGGTGGCGGGTGGCGGTGGCGGCGACGCCGAAGTAGTGGCAGTGGCGACGAGGTGAATGACGGCCAGGGTGGCGGTAAGGCGGCGGTGGGGTGGTGGCGCGGCAGTGGTTGGCGTGTGGCGCCACGCTCTCTGCGTCCTCAGGCTAGTTGATGAAGGGGTGCGGGACGGGCGTGAACGCACCCGACCCCGTCCGCCAGGAATGAGCGAGGGAGAGGACGGGGGCTGTTCATTTCGCCTGACACGGCATCGTGATCAGGACATTAAGAGGCGGTAGTGAGTAGGTCGCGAAAGTAAAACAAAGAAACTCGAAATGAAATATAAGTGTAAATGTGTTTCAGCACTGCTCCACAAAATGCAGAAGCATACTCCATGTATACCACATTTTAATAATGACCGTAAATAATAATAATAATAATAATAATAATAATAATAATAATAATAATAATAATAGGAATATTAATATTTACTACAAAATCAGCAAAATGTGGAGCGAAAAGAAACATGGGTTGTGCAAGTAATTATTGGTACTCTGGGATTAGTTTCGCAAAATATATGTAAGAACTTGTCCAAACTTCCAAATTGTTTAGTAGACTGGGAAGAACAATCGATCGCGATTCATCGACATTGTAAATGATACAATTTCAAAATTAAGATACTCATAAGAATTGACTACTGGAAATTGCTGATAGATTCTCGTTGTCAGAATTTGTCACTTAGGGTCAATGAAGTTTGTGGAATATTGCACGAATACAATCTTATAACAAAATTCATTTGAAACGATCTGCACAGGTTTTAAGTAAGGAAGTTATAACTTAAAAAAAGGAATTTTAAATAATTTCTTCGTGGCATCGTTATCGTACTATGGAGGTAATGAGCTAAGTGAAAATTTCGTAACATATAACGTAACGGTCTTTGGGATATAATGTAGCGAACACCTATATTGGAGAGTGCAACCAGTTATTCAACATGTGTTTCAATTGCACGATTCCTCTGCAACATTTCCGGGACATTGGTACGAGTGAGAATCTCACAGAAGAATACATTGAATACTCAACATCAGCAAGGAGGGATGTTGCGAAAGTAGGGAAGAAACTATTAGTATCAATAATAACAACAGATTGAAGGAGAGGTGCGCCTAAATTATTAAACCTTAGTTTAAGATACTCGATTGTCATTGACACGTTTTCAACTGAACTGCATTTCTTCGTTTCCAAAGATAACTCACCCACTGACAATCTCCATGTTTAGGTTATTTTTCTCGTAAACATTCAGTTATTAAATATATTAATAAATAAACGAAGTACTAGTATTTTCACCACTGTGGAGTCATATGGAACCACATCTGCATATGATCATACCTTCGTAGTTGCCATCCCGGCGGCAGAGTGGCAACATTTACAAGCACAGCGAATGTCAAGATAAGCACGAACACGCCACACGCTGCGATAAAAGCAAGCCCGCACAAACCTCCAATTTACCAGGGGTGAAATCGCAGATGATTCCACAAAACGTGCTGGCGCAGAAACTACAAAAAGTACTCGACACATATTTATGTCGAGTTTAGACCCGCATCAGGCCATTAGAAAGACGTTGCAACAGTCCTGCGCTCCTCAGAACGTTTACAGCTGTAGGGTCCAGGTTTCAGGTCGTAACGTACCGACCTCTACAGGAAACACCCATATTACGGGTGTCACTTTTCGACTTCCGAGACACTTCAGGGTCTCGAAGCTCTTCTCAGGCGAGTGCGCGCGACTTCTGCAGAGTGCCATCGAAGGGCGACCGCGCGCTTAAACCGAGATGCCTGTCTTATCCGCACTCTGATCGCGTGGGGGCCAGCCGTACGCTTTCATCACATGTGGTGGAAAGACATCGTAAAAATTCCGGATCCGCGCTCTTCCCACGACTACCTGGCAACATCGGCCGCCTCTTTCACCTTCCACAGCGCCAGATGTCGCTTGCTTCTTCGCCGAGAAAGTGCTCGGTCGTCGAACGCATCTAAGGCTCTCATCATTTACACCTGCCTGCCAGTACACTGTAGCATTGTACGTGTTGGCGATTTGCAGATGAGCAATGATACAAGACTACGAGGAACTATGGTGTGTTCACAGTAGGAACGAGTTTTCATCCTGTCAGCGAGAACTAGACGAGTCATCAGTCACAAGAATAGTGGTCTTATTCTAATAGGACAGACATGAGCAACAATTCCGTTAGTGAAATAATTCAGTGAAGTGTAATGTTCCATATCAGAAGCAGTGTATTGCAGTAAAAAGTCGTAAAAAATAATGTATAATAATTTGATGTACGTGCATATCAAGATGTACTAGAACTTTACAGAGGCAGAAGAAAGAAGCATTTAATTGACCTGTCAACCAGACGATGACAGACTAAAGCCTAAATTGAGTGATTACAAATTGTACCAGAGCCGAATTTTTCGCGAACTAAAAATAATTTGAGAAATTGTATTTCGAATTTGACTTTAAATTGAAGAAAACCATGAGCAACAATAATCTCAATATTTTAGTTCGAATTTCTTGGTCATAACCTAAAGAAATGCACATCTGCAAGAGTCAGAAAAACTAGGCGGGAAGATGTTTAAATAGATGTATATAACAAAAAACAAATTGCCTCTTAAAGAACGCCCACAAGCTAATATTATGATAGTGTAGGAACAAGATACTAGGACCCTTCCGTCATATACAATGCTTTCGAATTAATGTTCAGAAATTCTGAAGCATGCACCACTTGGCTGTGAGGGTTTCAACTTAGCACATGCAATTTTAAAACATAACTGAAAACGTGCATGATGTGAAGGACCGCATTTAGAAAGTTAAATATTCTGTCTCCACTCCTAGAGCAATGTCAGCGGAGAGTAATGGTGTCTGAAGACAGCCATGGATCAACACCCACCTTGTCCTGCTAAGACCCGTAAGACCTTGTTTACACGTGGCGCAACGTATTGTGACATTGACCAGCTTTCTTGGCGAGTAGCAATCTTGTGTTTTTCTCAGCTGATAAGTAACGACCGATATCCTTTTATCACTTCTTTAGAAAGAACGAAGATTTGATTTCAAATTTATTAAACTGATTTACAAAACAAATAATATTGAAAGCAAAAATGTTTACTTGACGGTTGTAACAAATCCTTATATTTGAAAATGTTTAGAGATGTTTACTTATTACCTCGCGGAGGCATTTTCCTGTGCTGGGATTGTTACATAAAAGATAAATGGAAACTTTTGTTTTTTCTTGAACGCTACTGTTCTTTTTTGTACAGTCAAATATTAAATGACAGGAAATAATTTGATTTGAACCTGATTTATTCTGATGTCCTTTTGACTTTAAATTTGGTGGCGTGAAAATCAGACCGATGCCAACAGTTACATTCCAAAAAATAAAACAAATTATTCAATTATTTTAGTGGGCACATAGTAATATTTGCCTTTCACTTTGATTTGTACACCTCTATTTTTAGTAACCGCACTTTCATATTATTAGTACATAAGTGACAAGAGCGCCGTTTTGTAATTCATAACTTCTTACCTGATAATTTTCCAAAAATTTTGAAAAATAAAAAGTTCTAAATACTATGTGTAATAAATAAACATATTGCATAATTCAATTACATAATTAAAATTGGAGAAAATTAATACTAAAAAAAACTCTGCAGATTTCCGATAACCAGAATACGGATGTTTAGTTAAGTCATGGACGTTTCAAACACATGGACATCGATGAGACATCCCTAGTCGCCTACTAGGTCCTATGAAAATCTCGGAAGCGTTACAGTGTCATTCGAGCGCGTGGGTCGCACGTTGGACCCCACGCATTGCCGGAGGCGGAGGCTGCGGCGTGGGTGACCAGGAAACAAAAGCCTCGCGCGAGGCAGGACAGGAGGGAGCG
>BOPP01000025.1:3347357-3376686 GCA_017312745.1 Gryllus bimaculatus
CCGCCCGCCCACTCCGCAACGGAGGCAACGCTTAATCTTCCTTTAACTCGAAATCAAAGCGTGCATAATTCGCAGGGCCTGGCGTCGCCTCGGCGGCGTCCGTCCGGTCGCGCGGCAACAACCAGCCGCGAAGACGCTCTGTGAAAAATCAATACCAGGGAGGGGGGGAGCAAGTTTCTTCTTGCACGGTTTAAAAGGCGACGGAAAAAGCCCTCCCCATGCCGACAGTTTGAAGCGCCCGCCCCACGTCCCTGTCCGCTTCGTTTGCCTACGGGCTGCGGGTGCGACCCGACGCCGCCGAGATGAAGGCGGCGGCCTGCAAGAAAGCGGGCGGGCGTCGGGGCCTGCCTTCGCCGTCCTTCCAAAGCTCCCCTGGGCCGACGGTCGTCCGCCTTTTGGGCCATTCTTTTTGCCTTTTCGGACCTCCTGGACCATTATTTTTTTGCCTTTTCGAACCCTTTGGACAGTTCTTTTCCTCTTTTAAGACCTTTTGGACCAATCTTTCTACCTTCTCGGACCTCTTGCACCATTCTTTTTTGCCTCTTCGAACCCTTTGGACCACTACAGTAGAACATGTATGCCCGGAGCTGTGGATTTCTACGGTCGTCCCAACCAGCTTCAACTTTTGCCTGAGGTATGGTGTTCCTCATAGGACAAGAATACGAAGGGGAAAAAATTGTTCGCTACCAACAGATTGTTCTTTGTTGCATACGGAGAGCGAAAAATGGCTCCAATAGATACCTATTCTCATTGCCACCAACGTGACGTTTACTACATAATTCAGGCACTACATTAATCAAATATTTCCCTTTTTTACACTAACACGTTGAATTCGACTATGTGAGAAAAAGATGTGTTTATGAATCCAGAAATCTCCCCAGGCATTCCTTCGAGTTACCCATTCAGATACAATTTCAACAGTTTGAAAAATCAAAATCTGTAGTGGCTGCCGTATGCTAAACATTCGCTGTAATTTCTTAACTTATTCGTTATTCTTTAGTTTACTATTTCACACAAATTTAAATTTCAGTTTCGAACACTAATTACAACTCGTGTTAAAGAGAGCAAGGCTAATGCAAAATAAATAAAAAATTAAAAAATATTCACTTTCGAATAAAAGGGATGTAATACCCATTGACAAATGTTTTCATGAATGTTCTTGTTGATTCTCCCATCATCAATGATGTGTTAATGTTATTGTGATGATAGAAAGAATTGGTGAACATGAAAATTCTGTTACACGAAATGATACGATTGTGTTTCGAATAGCTCTTCATTTTTTTCGTAGTTTTCCTACAATTAAAATATTAAAGACAGATTTTTTTCTTAATGAAATCTGTTTCTTTAAGATAGATTTTGAAATAAGGTCATGTACAATTTTTCGAAAATTTGAGTTTTCGAACGAGTAAAAATAAGAGCGAGAAAGTAGTTGCTGTTTTAGCACTTCTAGTTTTTTCTAAAGAAATTTTGGTTATAATTAATACAATCAATTATTTTTGTCTATGTTCAGGCTGGCACAAAGAATTTCCTTCCTATCTATTACATCAGTTGCTTCTAAGTTAAAAAATGATTCCAAACATCGCTACGCAATCATGATTCAGAAGTACTTCACGCTTTAATTCTCAGCTGGTTTATTCAACCTTGGAAGTATCGCGTTTACTTTCGTCATTTCCGAAAGGCAAATCGCCTAGTACAAGAGAAACACTTACCAACCGTTACACAATAAAACTCAATTTCTTTCTTTCACAAAAACGGAAGGAAATATGAAAGTTTTGTACCTCGAAGAAAGCAAAAAAAATACGATATACGAGTAAAACGCAAAAATTGCATAAATATTCAAATTAAAGTTGGTTCAAGAAAGGGTCGACATTCAAAATTGAGATTGTTTCAATCCAGTGGATGCAGTCCTTGTCTTTACCACGAACGCCTCATAGTGAGATTAGACCTTCCGGGAAGGGGGGGGGGTAAGAAGAGAAAAGTGGGAGAACGAATTGAAATAAAGAGAGAAAGAGGAAGAAAAAGAGCAAGAGAGACGAAAAGAAAAAAGAGAAAGAGAGAAAGAAATCAACAGAGAAAGGAGAAAAGAAATTAGAAGAAGAAGATGGGGGAGTAATGCAAAATTGTGTTGTGAGTTGTGCGAGACGATTGACTTATTATTATTATTATTTTATTATTATTATTATTATATTATTATTATTATTATTATTATTATTATTATTATTATTATTATTATTATTATTATTATTATTATTATTATTATTATTATATTATTATATTTATTATTATATTATATATTATATTATTATTATATTATTATATATTATTATTATTATTATATTATATATATTATTATATTATTATTAATATTATTATGATATTATTATATATATATTATATATTATTTATATTATTATTATATTATATATATATTATTATATATTATTATTATTATAATATTATATATATTATATTATATTTATGTATTTATATTATTATATTATATATTATATATATTATTTATATATATTATATTATTATATATTATTATTAGAATATATTTATATATATTATTATTATTATATTATATTTATTTTATTATATTATCTATATTATTATTTTTATTATTATTATTTTTATTATTATTATTATTATTATTATTATTATTATTATATGCGACGTGTCGCCCACCGCACTACGAGGGAATAGAGACTGGGAGATGGAGATGGAGGGACGGAGAAAGAGAGAGATTCTCCAGAGAGATCCCAAGAGCAGCTGCGGGCGCGTCGAAGCTACTACGAGAAGCCACAGATGCGGCCATGAGAGAGCGAATGAAAAGCAGACGTGGCCCATTACCTCAGTGCTTCGTCAAGCACTTGCCACACAACACCTGTTTTCGAGAGCTACCAAGAAGTTGCCTCGGAATTTCCTCAGATTCAGATGACTAAATATACAAATACTACAGACATACTGAGTTTGACAAATGTACTGAAAATATGTTTTCAATATTTGGGGATATGCATAAGATTTTTTTTTATTATTTGGGGTAGTTTGGCCTTTCTTCGTTAAGGAAATACGTGTTTGATGATGACATTAGCACAACTTGGGCAGGCAACTAAAATGTCCCTTAACATTCAGCATGCACAGCATAAATTATTAATTCTTTTTATGTTTAAGTTACGTGAATGCGTTTTGTCAATTATCACAATTCGAATATTTTTCAGTAAAATCGGTATCATTCACGCGGATTTTGCCACATAGATCAGCCGAAATTCTCGTTGAGGTACTTGGTCGAGAACTCTCTTAATGGTGAGCACTTCTAATCGTGCAATGTCGTGTCATGTCGTTGAGGTTCAATGTACGATACAGGGAATAATCGCTTTTCATCTGCACACTTTTAAAATACGAACACGAAAAGGCCAACTATCAAAATTCGGCGCCCGCCAAATATCGACAACTACATACCCTATACTCTCAATTCGACGAGTTATCACTTCGCAATCGCCCAAACGCCAACACAGCTCGATTCAATGTTTAGTATTTCACTTCTTAATAGTCGGGAAATTAAGACCCATAAAAATAGAGAAGATTTTAACGACATAGTCTGTTCTTGGAAGGAGCCTATCATCTTATTCTGCAAGCAACAGGAGGACACGCAATGACGACGTAAAAGCGTCTGGCTGAAATGGAACCCTGGGGCTCACCAACAGGTCCTGCTTTCGGGGAAATCGTTTAAGGAATTTGGATCAATAGGTGTAACGGAATAGACATGCAAATAATATCTATGTTCGAAATCATGCAACATAAAATTTTGTCTTAAAATAATTCCGTTCTGAAGATATTTACTTCGCCACCGAAAGTTTTAGCGATACATCTGGTAAATGATTTAGAAAGGCATCAAATTTTTAATTTTACAGACGCATCGCTCTACGTACCAATCAATATTCGCACTCCAACGTATAATATTCATCTGGGTATTAATAACGTGCTTTTATCACAACATAGGAATACTATCTTAGTTAAAAACTGACAAAAGTTTGAGCTATAACTTAGTAGACATCAGATCTGGCATCGACACAGTATGTCCATAGCTTCCTTTACTGAATTCTCTTATCTATTTAAAGTACCATCCACTAGTTACCATTACCACACAAATGACGTCTAGTGAGTTTTCGAAATAGATTTGTAAGTTTCGCCCCAGCCAACAAACTGTTTCTTTAAACGTACTACAAGGTGTTTATTTCCGCGAAAGCTGGAAGACCTGTTTTCGGATTCTTTCGTTTCCACGAACGTGCCAATCGCTTCGCCAGAGGCGCAGAGTTTGCATCGGCACTTCCAGCGACCCACATCAGCGCCCGCCCCGCCCCACTTTGCGCTGCGCCAAACCGATTCGCGCCACCCCGCTCTAGATCTCCCCGCTCCGCCCCGCCCCGCCACCCACCGTTTTGCTCCTCGCCTAGCCTCGTACCTCTCTGCTCCGCTCGAAGCGGCCGCCCCGCTTCTTCCCTTCCCTTCCTATCTCCCTCCTCTCCCCTCCCTATATCCTCCCTCCTCTCCCCTCCCCATATCCCCTCTCCTCTCCCCATATCCCCTCTCCCCCTCATAACACCCTCTCTCTCCCCTCCCCATATCCTCTCAACAATAACTTCCCCATCCTCACTCCTCATATTATCTCAAAAACAAGTCTCAGTGGGATGTACAGCTTATCTGGGCGCCTACGCCTTGTTTGGCGCTCTTTCCGCCGGGGTGTTCGTGTTGTGCGCTGTTGAAAGGAGCACCTGCTCGCATGCGAGAATGCGGCCTTGGAAACAACTCTCAATACGTTGATATTAGTGATGTTGCGCATTTGACTCGGGCGGATGCTTTGTGCGTTGGTAACGGGAAGAAGCGAATAGATGGTGTCTATCGTTGATTTGGCTTGATTGTGGAGTTGTAGGTGCGAATTTAGTTTTTTGATGGGTAGATTGTGGTGGTGGTTTATGTAATTTTCGCGATTGGTTGTTTAGGTTAGGGTGGCTGAAGGCAGCGGCGTCTGTAGGAAATGTTTGCGCCCTACTTCTGGTAGTTTGTTGTAGTATTGCATGAATTTCAGAAATACAGTCTTAAGTTCGGATTTGTGAATATGGATTCATTTCTTCGGCTATTCCGATGATGTGGGAGTGGATGGGTAATTTCTAGTTTTTATCTCCCTGCCCATCTCGCTTATTATCTCTCCTGCCCATCTCGCTTCTCTCACCCTCCCCACTCTTCTCCCTTCCTGTCCGCCGCAGTCCGCAATCCTCCCCCTTCCCATCCCCGCCCAGCCCTCCCCGCTTTCGCGCCTCGCGCCCACCGCGCCAAGCCGGCTGCACGTTCGACAGCCGGCGCGCCGCCGAATTAAGTCAGGGCCAGCGAGTGCGGGCAGGGCGGGGCTGGGGCGTGCGCGCGGCGGGGAGGAAGGAGGGGGAGGGGGCTACCTCCGCCTCCGCCGGCGCCTCCATCCGTTGGCATCATCCGCCACGTACACTCGACGCCGTTGCAAGGAACGACTGAAGTTCTTCAACCATTGCAACTTCGGTTGATGAATGTTGCTTGCTGTGTGAGGGTGATATGCCCAGTTATTTGCCAGGTTCTAGAAGAACAGCGTGAAAGAGAAGCGGCGTACGATCGAAGAAACGAACGACGAATCAATAAAAGAATGGATGAAAAAAATGGGAAAATAAAGAATAAATAAATAAATATATAAATGAATGTTGATAATAAGTAACTATCGCTTAAGAATGGGAAGAAACGCTGCATATCAGATATTTTGCAATATACAAGTATTTCTTGTCAAAACTTCACTTCTACACTTCAAATCTACGCATAACTACACTTCTCATAGATCATAACCAACCGTCTCACTTTCATTGGTCTCCCTTATCTTTCTCATTTTTCATTCTCAACTGTCTCACCATCCACCATCTTTTTTATCGTTTTCCACTAGCCTTCGCGCACGCCGCTAGCCAATCATCTAGTCATACACAAATGTGCTTCTTCTGTAGCAATTGGAAACCACGCACGTTGAAGCTCCGATATCATTTGCTTACGATAGACTTCTTTCTCTGAAGCAAAAAGCCTTTTCTCGACAAATGGAAAGGATGATACGGACCATCGTATGGGGTCGGGAGTTCAACCCATTGCTCTCACCTAAAGATGGGGGAAAAAACACAATGGGGAAGAAAAGAAGGGGGCGTGAACCGTGGGCCGTTTTTAAAGCACTGCACCACGGGCACTGATTGGTGGCAACTACAAAGACGAAAGTACCGGCCTCTGAATGAAGATTTCTCGTCCAGTCATAGACCTGTCTCGAAACCTTACCAAGTCGAAAGTACGACCTTCCTGCCCTCGAGGCTCAGCACCTGCCCCATCAACGAAGTTTCAGTTCTTAACTACATGCGCTTTCGCACGCGGTGTAAGATAGACTCAACGACTTCAAATAAACATTTACGAGCCGCGTAATAGATAGGCAACCTATCCGAACTTTCCCGGAGAATTTCGCCATCGCCTGTTCCCGTGACGACGCGGTCGTGAGAAAGAGGGTGGGTACTCCACAGCACGCACGCTGCTGCTCAGCAAATACAAGACAATCGCTCTTCCGCCCTCGGAGTGGAACATAATTCACGCAATCACTTCGTGGATCCTTACCTTAGGTCGGCGCCATTTTGATTATTTTTATTTTCGCCTTCGGGCAACATTCCGATTCACTGAGTGATTGATAATTTCGTTTTTTCCGGTCCCGTAACTGCCGTGGTCGTTAGTCCCAGTAGTGTAGTGCAGGTTTTATCACGGAAGGGGGCGGTGTTCCTCCCCTGGATGATGAGATCTTGCGCCGACCATGCTTGCGGTCTTTTCCTTATCCAGGTATCTCTTACCATCAAAGCACCGCTCTACGCGGGACAACCTCTAAGCTCCTGACTGGTACCGAAATTTGTGTGTTAGTGTAATGTATGAAGTCTACGTGTGTGCAACTAAGAGATGAGAATAAGGCTAGGAAATGAGGGAAAGATAGTGCGCGGTTCTTGGCCTGTATGTCAGGGTACTGCTCCGGCATTCGCCCGATAATGCTCGGTAAAACCACGGAAAACTACCAATCAGAGCAGCCGGCCGTTAGAATTCTCCTAAAGGCAGCTGCTGAATTCAACCTAGCAACTTAGCAAGTGTCGAAAGTCCTGCCACCGTCGGGAGCCGATGCCTACGACTTCCCGGCCAGAGCCCCAACAGCGACATCAGTTGATGCCCTGAACCACCACAGCCGGTACAATCCGATTCCAAGGCGGCCGAAGCGCCAGGAAAAAGTGGAACAATATCCGACGGAGAAAGCCACCTCCAGTCGGTCACCAGACAGCTCTGCATTATGCATTCGAAGAATAAACAACTCTCGTTTTCGAGCTACTCCTCGGTCTGCGCTGGCACATCCCCAAGCGGCAGCACGTGCACTGCCTCGCGGAGCCAGCGCGCCAGCCAGCCAGCGCGCCAGGTGACTGGGGGAGGACGAACACTTTCCACTCGCAGCGGTGGAAGATACCTTCTCTTTTACCCTACGCTTCTCACATCCAACAATCGTTTGATGCTTCACAGACTTTCCGAAACTGCAAGTCGTACTTCCAAGAACTAGGTTAGACTTCCAAAATGTCCCACAGGGGGGCTACTCGCACAGCTGCACAATTTACGAACGAGGCTAACATGAAGATTGTGGATATTTGTTTGCACAATTTATTTGAGGATAAACAACAGAATATTTAACATGTATACTCAATCGTATAATTTTGCAGTTTCAGATTACTCCGAAAATGTTACTAGTTTAATGCACTAGTTTATACCGATAGTGTGAGACAAATAAAAACTTTAGTAACCAGTCTAATATAACCACCACGCTGTGTTTTCAAAAACAATTGGCTTGGACAACGTTCAAAACTTGCACTTTTATCCAACTTCGTAAAATCCACTTAGTCAACAATGTCAAAAGATATGTGAAACCTCAGACGGAGACTATTCAATTACTGCAAAATCCACGAGAACTTCACCATGTCACAAAGCGGCACTCAACACTTCTGTATCCAGGATTGGAGTTATTATTTTATTCCTTTACCGTATTAGTTACCGCGGTTTTCGGCTGCAATTCCAATATCAGAATTTCAATGTGACTGTCTTTCACTCCTCTAGGTAAACCATTAATGTTTAAATGCAATAATTATTATGATTAGGGTGAGTGACGAGAATGAAGGCGGAGGAACGAAAAGTACGGGAAACTGAAGGATCCTAAAGAAATCCGCCGTGAACTCGCTTTTTCCATTGCAATTCCGCATGGAATGACCCGTGGTTCAATCTCGGTAACAAAAGATGAAAATATACAGATCGAACTAGAGAAACCACAATATTCCAGCTCAACTTCGTACACTCATTTCGTATTTTAAAAGCATACGCCATCAAAACTGCGACAGGCTGCCTCCTTCTTTTTGAGCCCAACAAAAAAATCCATGGGCTCTTGCTGCTCGGCGCAGCTACCTGGTTCTTGCGCGACCAAGTGTGAAACGGGGCGTTTATCCTTGGGTCGAAGGCGGTATCCGTCCGTCGATGCCTGTGTCACAGCCTTACGGTTCGTTAAATTGCGGTATTGGAGAAATGACGTCGGTGCAGATCTCGCCACGAGACGTTTCTCAGAACGCTATTTTATTTAACATTTTCGTCGCGAGCACTGCGCTCACGTCTAGGTGAATAACGACCTGGTTGTCGAAGGAGGGTCACGTGGGCTCATATTCCCGCGTACTGGTGCGAGAGTTCGTATTGGACATGCGATTTTCGGTGTTAAACGACTCATCGCTACAGCGAATTTACCAACATCCAAACCTGAGATCTCTGTGGCAACAACTATAGAATGAGTGATCGTGAAACAAGGATTAATAGTTGAACACGTTCCTATTGTTCTGAACTGGGAAAGTTACACTTGGTCCTGGAGAAGGTAAACAAGGTTCTGTAGCTCGCATTTTCAGCTTCTAAATTAGCCGTTCTTTCCCATTCAGCAAAAAATAGTATTTCACATGTATTAGCTGTCCAGATCGAATAATTGGATCTCTATAAAATAAATAAGAAGTCGCTACAAGGAAAAATACTTCAACTTTAAGAAAATACAATTGTTTGTCGCTTCGAAATGAGGCGCTTAAGAGGAGCATTGATCGGAACGATAAAACGTAATGCTTATGAGACACGATGTGCCCAAAAGGTAACAGCGCATTGTAGGGACGAAGATAACATGAACATTTATGTAGAAATTGCGAAACCAAAGAATTGAAGGTCAATGGCAACAGTTTCGAAAGAGTGCAATTGATGCATTAACTAGAAGTTCTTTAATCCATTCTGGCGGCGGGAGCTGAATACGCAGTTAGGTTTTTATCGAAGGGTCCGATTCGCTGATTCACAGTGGACAGCGAGGAGGGAAGGAAGAGGGGAGCAGGAGGAGGAAAAGTAAGTGTCATAAAAACAGAGCGATAAATTGCGCCTATCCCATAATTTGCATTGTCTCCGGAGTTACGCACCATGCACAGTTCGATGTTCAACTATTTACACGAACCGTTTTTGTTCTCAAGGAAGAAAACTATCTCCATAGAAGGAATATTTTAATTCCAATAGTCGTAAACGACCGTGTGACTAAGCAACACAATTACGCGAGATCTGAAAACATTCGTCAATAGTAAACAATATACCGGCATGTTCGAACATTTCTGACATGTGTTTAGAAGGTGAACGTGTTTCGAAAGACATACATCGAAGACGTCATTCGTGCCGATAACGAACGAGCGTGTTCTGATTTTCAACACGCTATGTCCTTGAATGGCTCAAATGAATGGAAACCATGGCGACTCATGAATTGCAAGCTCCGGCTGCAGAAAACATCGATCAACTAAAACGAATGAGGCAACGGTACCAAATAAGAAAACATTCCCAATGGATAATTATTACATGGTCTCCGAATACCATTCAGTTCGATTCAAGTATTTTGAAGAGACGAACTACCCCGCGTCAGAGTAAGCGCAAATGTAGTAAATAATTATACTGAACAAAACAAATGTGAGAAAATTGAAAATGAACATTAACTATATTCCACCTGCATACAACACGCATACAATAATAATACGAACATAAAAATAAGGGAGAGATTTATAGCTTGGAATAAGTGTTTTTGAAAATATCTCAATATCGTCGGCCACTTATTACGATCTCTTTCTTATGGTTTCAATTTACTACAACTTGTAGTTATATAACGTCGACAGTTTCAGAGAAGAAAAAACACTGAAAGAAACATTTATGATTTATATTATTGTCACATTTAAAAAAAACAACTTTAAAACGTAGATTCTTCAATCTTTACAATGCACACGCTGAACCAGACCAGACAAACTATGAGTACGATAGTAAATCTATCAATCGACAACCACGCCTCCTTTTTCCGTCCACTACCTGCTATTGCCCGTTCATCAAAGAGCTTTTTTCGTTCGGGTGACTGAACTCGCGGTACGGGTGTTTGGAGAGGTTGGCAGTACGTAGAGCAGACCCACGCGCGACCGCTGCCGAAACAGCGCGACACACACGTTGCGTCACTCGCACGGTGACTAACTGCCCCACTTCTCCAGACGTCGCGTCAGGCGGCGACACGACAGAGCACCGCGTCCGTGAGCTGTGAAGACGACAAATGTCGCAGTGGATTGTGGGAATACAGGAAACTACAGTCCTTTTATTACTTTATGAAATTATAGAAAGAGTCATATCTTTTGTTTGCACGTTTTGTTGTTGTTTTTTGTTTCTTTTTTGTTTTGTTTTCTCACGAAACGGGGCCACTATTTCATTTTTGTTTGAGGAGATGGTCGCGCAAAACCATTCAGGGCAATATAGCCGAAGATCCCCCTACGTACCCTTGACGATACTCCGAGACATTTGGCTACCTTGAGGATATCAAATTCCTGGATGTGATATACGCAATTAGGATATTCATTTAAACTGAAAACGTAAAAGTCTATGTTAAATTACTATTCACTAACTTCAAGCTACAACACCACAGATCAAACTATATTAAATATTGTATTATTATTAACATCTACTTAATCTTATCGTCATTAATAATGCATTAATTAAAGATTTTCTTCTGGAAAGGGTTTCGCCACGAACTATGTCTCAGGCTACGAGTGTGAAGAAAATTTCTCAAACAGTCACATTCACGTCAAACCGTGTATGCGTCGAATAACTGAAGCTCATCTTCAAACTTAATATTAATAACAACACTAATAACAATAACAATAATAATAAATTTTCAATAGCACTTTTAAATAATATCTTGCATCATCTGTGGACGGAATCGTTAACAGCTAGAATGCAGCATCTGGCCATCTCACGCCTTGTCATTCATACTGAACACAATAACCAACTAATTTTTGTCAATGTCCGTTCATTAAAGTAAAAATATATTACAAATAAACCACCTCGAATTTCAGCGCCACGCCACTAATATTTCAAAATTCCGCACGATGATTTTTCCAGTTTCGAAACGCGCTGACTGATGACTATAGAAACTAGTAATTACAGCTTACAGCACCCAGTCGGGCTCGCTAACGATCAAGTGTGACGTAGAGACCATTCAAGCGCGGCAAAAACCCGCCGATGCCCACTCGCCGGCTAACGAAGGGCATTCCGATCAGCTGAAGCAGGAGGCACTTGTGAAAAAGCCGTGTCCTCATGCGCGGCGAGGAGTTTATCAGGCGGCGTATCTGACGCGCCGAAGCCAACTCTCGAAGCAACAAATTACGAGGCGACTTCCCGTCCCGCGCCGCGCCGCTCCGCCCACGCCACGTGTTGTTCGCGCGCGCGCGTGGGGCCTCCCGAAAACGCCTCGCCCGCCTCCCCCATTCTGCCGCTGCCCGCCGCCCGGCGAACAGTGGGGCCAAATGAGCGGGATCCAAAGGGCTTGAGCAACTATTCTGCGATTTATGCAATTCTGCCCCTGGTAGGTATCAGCTGTTGACCATTGTGGCGTTACTTTTGTGACGTACAAGCTCCCGATTGGATGAAACAATCGTCAGATGATACCTGCCAGGGACAAAGTTGCGGAAATCGCAGTGTTTTCGCGGCCGGAGTGGGTGACTACTTGGTGGTTCGAAAAACGCTGCACCCTAGGCACAGGTGACAACGTCTCGGGCGAAACGTTGGCATCTGTACCTTGGATCGACGCCTCCTGGACAGCCAAGAAGTTAACTGATCTCTAGGAGAATAGGTAAAGATAATTTTAATTTCGTACAACAGGTGGATGCATAAGTGTTTTTCGACTTCAGTAAAATATGACGCCAGCAATCAGTTCGAAGCGTATGAATTCGACACTACGTCAGTTTGTTCTTCTGACATAGAGTAAATGCTGGATGCAAAGCTAATACCTCAAATTTACGAGAAAACACTCGTACCTTGATATACTTGATACCAAGTGCAAATATTGTTAACATCTGGCATCTTATTACTTTAAATTTAGATCTCTGTTCCGTGACTACCTTGTAATACCATTTAGTAGTCGAAAGAAATCTTCCGTACTCATTAATCAACAATTTCCTTGAACTACTATTATTTCATTTTTCCAGAGCTACGCTAACAAACGTTATGTCGTGAATGTTTTCTTTCCACCTATGTATCTTTTGAATATATCAATAGTTTTTTATAAAAGAATAAGCAAACTATTTATTTCAGCGGGGGGGGGGAGTGATAGAGGTTCTATGTAATTGAAAAATCAAAATGACTGACACTTACAAAATAAGTAAAATAAAATACCAAGTAATTGTGAACGAAGCATTAATTCAAGTACCTTCGTATTTGGCAATCACTGCTGAATAATTATCTTTTGAAACATCTAATCTAATCTTACTCGAAAATATCTTTTCGGATTTCCGCCCAGATACACGCCCGTTGGCGGGTGGTGTGCCGCCCAGCCCAATGGGCGCGGGCGCGGGCGCGCGGCACGTGGGCGACCGCCACAGTCGCCGTCGCCCGGAGGCCGCGCCCACGGCTCCGATTAATGGACCGGTAAACGGACAATAACTCGCGGCGGCAGCGGCGGGATGGGAGAGGGTGGGGGGTAGCCTTGAATAATTTGTAGCCCCGGGAGGACCCCGCCAGCGTCCCGCCAACGCCAAGAGCCTGCGCTCCCCTCCGGCGTCCAGTCACACTCCGCGTTCCCAATCGAGCGATCGGGCGACTGATTATTTCGGCGTAAGTGTAGTGCATTTTACATCCCAGTGAATGGCGGTGTTCCCCCAAGCTGGGATGAGAGGTTCAAATACGAACTACATGGCGGCTTCTGCGAGTTTCCTTCTCCTCGAATCTCCGACAGTGGAACCCTACTCCAACCGACCCAAGCTCTAACACACTCCAAACGCGAGACTGAGATATTAGGAGGAGGAAGAAAATATCGCGCGGCGCATGACCCATGTGTTAGAATACTGCTGCGGCATTCACGTGGTATTCATCAAAACAAAATCACGCAAAACTACCGATCAGAGAAGTCGACCGACATAATTCTCTAGATAGCACCTGAAGTAGACCAAACTATCTAGCTAGAGACGAAAATCAACCACTCTCCCGTTTGAAGAAGCAGTAGTGTTCGTCTCGAAACAGTGCCGCCAATAAGCGAGACACAACCAAGTGAGGTAGTTTGGCCGTGAGCGAGTCAGTTGCAAATATGAACAAAGGAGTGCACTGCACATCTCTCCCGATGAACCAACCAAGAGTGCTCTTCCATTTTGGAGTTATCAGTCCTTTTGTGTGAGGTAGTTTAAGAGACCTAATACAAGATGGGAGACACGGACAAGCTATAAATAGGTGTAATCATGCATAATAGCATGAATAGCGCTGCTAATGAAAATAATCATTTAATTTTAACACCAAAACAAAAATAATATCATTGTTTTATGTGTTATTTTTTAGCGGTTTTTCTTATTTCTTCCATGAGTCGAATTCCTCCACTGTCCTATTTCCTTAACATAATTTATTATTCTCCGAAATTGTTACATTCGTATCAAACAGCCACGTTAGTCACAAATCTGATGTTTAAAGGTCCACTGAGGTCTAGTGGACGATTCGTCCATTCAGTCTTTGCATCATAACTCAAATTAAGCCCCACTCGTGTGTGGCTGTCCTACTGCGATAAACTTTCGTTTCGAAACATTGTAGTGTGCGGTTAAACTCCTTCCCAAAGTCACATGCAGTGTGCATTTTTACCCATGGATTAAATTATTCAGAATTAAAATTGCTCATACGCGATACAAGTATGTGCATCACGTTAAAGCATTGTAGTGAAATGTTTCGAGCTGTGATTTTGGACACAATGCTTCTTAATTGAATTCGGAATTTCTTTAAACAGTTCAAAGGAACAGCAGGACTTACATTGCTCATTATCTCCAAAGTAAGTCAAAACCTGGAGAAGTTAAATATCAAACAATTCACGATGAAAGGAATGAAACAATGCATTTACGAGCTGGGAATGCAGTTGAAAGAGATTTACGTATTCATAGGAACCAAATCGATACCAAACTTTTAAAGCTTCAGTGCGGTGGGAAATGCAATACACGTTTCTCGTATTTTTTCAGAAGAAACATCAAATCAAATCATTTCACTATAATGAACACAGAAAAATTATTCGTAAACGTAAAATAGAACAATAAAATTACATGTCAAACTCAATTGAAGGCGCAAAAGTTTTGCTCTTACAGAATTTTTTTTCTCAGAACTTCAATGACGTGCGAAATTGGTATTAAGACTCCACGCCTACAGCAGTTTTCATACATATTTATTAAAAACAAAACATGAATAGAGAAATTGACAAAGGCAGAGGCGTTGTAACATTCACTTTTCACCAGTCCCTGCAGTGATTTTAAAGGCTATTTACATTTAAATTATCTGGAATACTCGTCTCACGCAACGTGTCGGGTCCAGTTTGCATGAGTAAGAGGGGCTCTGTTTTATGAAAGATTGAAGGTTTCGCCTGGAATGAAAATTATACAGGAAACAAGAATAAAAAATAAAAGATGATTGGCTGGATCGATAATTCAGAATATATACAAGTTCACGGTTTTGGGAACAAATATGCTAAAATTAATTTTACATTTCTGGCCACAGAGATATTGGTAATTAATCTCAACTGTTTGAAATATGTTTGACCCAAGTTCAAAATAAACAGTGCCTAACAAGGACATTGCATAACGAATGTCATCCCAAATTTTAAAACCCTCTGAACACATCTTAAGTACCAGGCATCCTTTAGTGTTTACTTCAGAGATTTTTCATCAATATTTGGAACACAAATAATGATACTAATTTGTAAACAGAATAATTGACATATTTGCGTCTGCACTACACAGATGCTACTGCAAAACCAAAAAGAAGTCGGCAGCATCCACTTCTAAAACGTCAAAAACCTCTCAGCTTGAACATTCGCATAGCGTTGCATCACGAAAATTCACTGCTTCGTTGTTATTCAAGGGCAGACGGAGGCTGTCGTACGCGTTGGGCCCCCTCCTCACTTTCACGGCCTACATCCCACAGGCAATACTGCCATAACACCACTACCACTACCACTACAGCCATCACTACCCCACTTTACCGAACTGACATTCAAATACTTTTCAGAAAAGTTATATAGTAAGAATGTTCCACTTAACTTACACCAAAATTGGGCCATCACAGATACTAACGTTTGAGTGCACGTTGAGAAATGAAGGCAAATATCCCTAACAAACATTTATAGCCCTCTGTTTACACTTCCTAATCAAGTTTCATTTAGAAATATTTTGCTTTCATGTAACTTAGCCTTAAATGCTAATATTTATTCCAAGAATTAAAACGAAATACTTTCACTGTACAATAATTTAAATCCTTCACCTGATCCTACTGGTGCTCGCCTGATGGGGGACGGGGGGTGGGAAGCGTTGGTGGCCCTTACTCTGGTTGATACTCGCGCGGCGCTAGGTGAGCCTCTCATAAAGCCACCGCCGCCACCACCATTACATCCACAGGTACTTCCTCTACAACGCCATCGCCATCGCCATCGCCGTCATCGTCATCGTCATCATCGCCATGCCATCGTCATCGCCATCATCGCCATGCCATCGTCATCGCCATCGCCATCATCGCCATCGCCGTTGCAGCCACCATCACCACCGCCACCGCCACCGCCGCCGCAAACCCCGGCGCCGCGCATGCGTGAAGGCCCCGTCCTTCCGGGCGATCGCCGCAGCCTCGAGGGCCGACGCGAAACTCGATCGCCCTGGCGCCCACGCGCGGCGTTGCGCCACCGGGGCCGGGTCGCCCAGGGCATTTGCATCCACAGCACCGCTTTACGTCGAGCATTAGGAACGCGCCGGGTGCGTGAGCGGGTCTCTGTCATTGAAGCATCCCACTCGGGGAGGCCCCATGGACTAGCATTTCCAACTCTACATACTTTAATGTAATAACTTTGCCTCCTGCACAATTAAATCAAATTAACCAAAATACATACTGAATTACCAATTAAATACAATATTATAACGTAAAAGTTAGTGTCAAACAAAAATATGTATTTTAGTTCATTCTCGATTTTATTAACGAGTTACTTTGAATTCCTTTTTTCACTCATATTAATACCCTTGTCATCAGGGAAAGTTTGAGGATAGAGAAAGTTGTGTTATATTTGTAATGATAAAATCCCTCTAACCTCAAGCATGCCACACAAGTAAAAAAAAGATAGCTACTGCGGCTGCTTTTCTGTGCTGTATTTGAAAAAAACTACTGGGCTTGCGCTAAGGTTTTGACCGAAAGCAGGGCGACATGCACAACCATCGTCTGCCATCGGTGAAGGCCTCCGTCTCTCATCTTCTCGCCATGTCATAGGTATCGGTAACAGTTAATGCTCGATTTTCATTTTTGGGAATATGACAACGGAAAACCAGAGTGATATTCGACATGACCCTCTTTCAATTAGCAATTCCTCCTCGCATAAGGTCTACCCCGGAAAAGACTTGCAACGCTGGATTAGTCGCGGCAAAAAACCGTGGATCTTGCAGGGAAGGTGGAAAAGCACACGCGACAACTCTTCGAAAACAGACATAACCTCCAGATCAATTCGTCGCAGTGCACGATGAAGATGGAAACAATAGACTGCTAAACCAGAATGAACACTTTGCTTTCTCTACTCAGTTTATTCCGTACAATCGCACTCCGAAACGTAGGGGAAAACGCCATTAACTCGGAGGAGGAGAGGAGAATAAGGAAGATTAGGATCCAGACATTCAAAAAATTGCGTGTGCAAATGAAGTTGTTCTCCAGTTAACAACTTTCTCAGAATGTGAATCCTCACTAGTCAGGCGCAACTTAAATAGCCATCTGCCCGTACCTTTTTTTGCAAACAGGAGCCAGAAAACGATGGTGTTTATAATAATGAAAGTTATTTATAGTTTTGTCAAAGTATCATAATGAGAGTCTTTCAAAGCACATTCTTGTTTGTAAGTCCCCAGCATCCAACGTTATCAATTCTCAAGTCCACTTTCAACAACAATAGCAGGATGCACATCGAAGAACAAGTGCCGTACTCGAAAGCGGTTCCAAATTAATCGAGTAGGCGGATTCACACCAGGCACCTGCCCCCACAGGGCCATCAAATACGATGGGCTTACTTCCAGCGATCGATACTTTCTACAACTTCGCACTTAATATGCATTGAAACGTGATGGCACTTTTCAATATTCACTCTTTCACCAGAATCCGAGCTAATGAGTACGTGGCGGCGATCGGTGATTAGCAATCCGTGGTCGTCTGACGGTCAGTAAAAGGTAGCATCTGCCGGCCCAGTGTTGCGCCGGAGAATTGCTTGGCGGGGCAGTGATTGGGAGTGGATGGAAATGCAGTGATTGGTGAATTGTGTCAGCGAATGGTCTGGCTCGTTGGGCGATGACCGTGGAGGAGCTGTGAATAAAGCGAATCACCTTTCGGGACGTTGATCGAGGCGGAGCGGTGATGGCGGATGGCCGGTGATGGGAGCGGGGTGGTGATGGAAACGGGGCGGTGATAGGGGAAGGCGGGGCGGTGATGGGAGCAGGTGCGATGGTGTTTGGTGTGGGGCAGGGCGGTGGTTGGGGTGGTGCAAGGTGATGTTTGGGGGCGGGTTTGGGCAGGGCGGTGACAGGGGCGCTGATCGGGGCGGCCGGTGATCTCACTGGTACTCCATCGGTCCGGCGTCAGGGGCGGGGTGGTATTTAAAATACCACGGACGTTGATCGGAATAGGACGGCCGACGATGGCGTCTGACGGCGAGCAGTGATTGGCGGTTGCTGGCGGCGGGGTAGTTTCCGTGGGCAGGACAAAAAACCGACGGCAGGCGGGCGGCGCGGCGCGGCGCGGCGGCGTGGAGTCCTCGGGCGACAGGCACCGGGCCACGCCACGCAGCCACGCATTGGAATCTGATCCGGAGCCCCGCGCGCAGCCAAGCGGTGAGCGACGGCGTTATTCGCGTTGGACAATGTCGATAACAAATTCGCTGACACCTCAAGTACACAGACAATTTAATAAAAGTCTCGCAGCATAGTCCTTTAAGCTGATACTTAAAAAAAAAGTTGCTAATAAAACACACACTTTCCAGCACTCTAAAGTTGTTTAATACACAAAAGCATCCAGTTTATTATTCTGGTTGACCATCAGGCTGACGCCTCAGACCTAAATGTGTACATAATGTTCAAGTTCGTCGTTTCTTCCCGTGGCATGACCGGGGGAGGGGCGATCTCCTGAATCTGACTTCCCTGTAATTTTCCCGTATACCAGATTTCGGGGGAGGGGCGGAACGGACAAGTGGGGTGGGGCGCAAGGAGAGCTCGGAGAGGGGCGGGGAGTTGGAGAGGAGAGGCGGACGGGGCGAATGTGGTGGGTGGGGGGGGGCTGATAGGACGGCATCGGGCGCGGAGTGACAGCCGCAGGAGCGATGGGCGAGCCGCAGCAGGCGCGAGCGTACGGACCGAGACGAGAAGTGACGCCGGGTATCACACGAAAAAAGTGAAACCCTCCGCCGCTGCGTTCAAGAGGAGGACGCCTCCGGGACGCGAGCAATGGAAATACCGTAAAACGAAACCGGCAAGCGATAAAGCGAAGCGCGAGAGACAGTTGAGAAATACCTATGTGCCATGAATTATTCATGTGATTACGATGTTCAATTAATGGAATAGGAGAGACTCCCTGAGAGGTTAAAGCTAATATGATTTCTAATTTGACGAAGTTGGAGATTATTTGCCGTAATACAACCGATTCGATAATTATCTCAATCACGCCATCCGCCTCACCACGCAAATCGGCAGAAAATTGCCTCCACACAAACTTCCTTATTTGTATTCTAATACATGAAACTGAAATAGATATACGTTTTCTACTTATTCACTCCTTTTAAACTTTTATAAATTACAAATTTCTTGGCAATATTTTCAGCAATACATTTGCAGTAATTGAAGAATGGCCTAGTAAATTCTTTACAAATAATGGTTGATGCAATACCTACATATAGTAAAATCGTCTCCTTTTGGCTAAAGCGACATTCGTAGATTGTCGACACAAATGTCATATTTAAACTTATCCAACTGAAGCACTTTCATTCGATTTGCTGTTTTGTATGGGTATGATACATGAGTGTCACTTGGATATGTTACTGAAAATTTACTCCATAATACATGTACGATGCAAACCATATTATCACTAAAATTTATTCGTGAGCAATAGCACTGTATCCAAAACACTTCCTTCGCCCTTTGATATGTATCTTCCACAGCCCGTCGTACAACAAGTGTACGGGTAGACCTCTCCCCACATATCCTTAACTGTATATTGTAATGTGCATCTCGTCCACAGACAGTCACTCACGCTGCAGCTGGCCACCCAGGCCCGACGGAGCAGGCGGAGCACGGTGCAGCGGCGCGGCGCGGTGCGGTGCGGTGCGGCCGACGCCTGTGATCTCCACGTCCGATGGTAATGAGCGCCTGCCCGGCGCGCCTTAGCGGGGAGCGGGCCGCGGTGGGGAACGGCAAAGCGCAACGGTGCTGGGAGGGTGAAGGGGGCGGGGCAGGTCATCGGAAGGACAGACTAGAACAGGGCAGGGCACGGCAGGACGATCAAAGGACAGACTAGGGCAGGACAGGACAGAACAGGAGAGGACACAGCCCGGCAGGGCATGGCAGGGCATGGCATGGCATGGCAGGGCATGGCAGGGCAGGGAATTGAAAAAGACAGGTCTGCACAGGCCAAGCCAGGCCAGGCCAGGCCAGGCCAGGCCAGGCCAGACTCTCCTATGGCAGGGCAGGGCACAGCTGGAAGTTGAAAGGACAGTTTTGGACACGCCAGGAATGATCAAGTGTAGGACAAGGAAAGGAAAGGATGCGCAAGGAAGGGCACAGCAGGACAGGATAGGACAAGATAGGTCAGAGCAGCAATAGGATGGGACAGAAGTGGACATAATAATACAGGACAGGATGTAACAGAATGGATTACCCATTGCGAAACGGGTGAGGAAGTGCGAGGAAATGGGGGAAGGGGGAGGATGCGGGTTGCAGTAGCGCGACCGTCAGGAAGGGAAAGAGCGGATGGAGCGAATTAGGTGAAGAGGGAAGCGGAGAGGGAGCAAAGGGAAGGGAAGTGGAAGAGGAAGCATGACGCCAGGAGGGCGGACGGGTTGAAGTACGAAGGCTGAAAGCGACGGCATCGCGTCATGGGCCGTGGCGGTTGTTTGGAGGTGACTAAGTCCAACGCGACAGCTTCCCCAATCAAACACATTATTGGGGTTTCGGGATCTTTAATTGACTGGTTTTATGGTGGCTGTCGTAGCACTGGCGTACACGACATCATTTACATCACTTAGTGGTAGGCCTATTACAGAAACTGCATTGGTACTGAAGTCTGTTTTGAATCAATAGGTTTCAAATATTTTTTTAAAAAAGGGTTTACTCGAAGCAGTGTTACGTTGCGGAATGTATTTTATTACATTTTACTACTGACCATGCTGTAAATGATTGGAAATTCGCTTTTACATCCTTCTATATCTTACTCCATAATTTAATTTCATACAATGAAGTTTCAAATTCGCAACGTATGCATTCTCCACCTGATCGAAGTGGGTAGCAAGACAAATGTGTAAGTGCAGTTACTCTGGGTAAATACTGAATTTTCTGGATAAAACTGGCCAACCAATTCCTTAAATATGCTAGACGTGTACAATTCACATTTAAATGTTTTTTGTACACTATCATATACGAACATTTCTATCTAATACTTTTTATCAGATAAAACGCGACGGAATGAGAAGAGAGTATCATTATAGTTCATCCTTATAGGAGAGATTAGAGATGAAGTACAGTAAAATTCCTTTCTTAGTTTGCTGATTTTCCTAGAAACATCCTTCATTATAAATCTCAATTTGAACTCTTAATCTCAAACAAGATATTATTTCTTCCCTGCAATGCGATAAGATAACAAGTATTGAATGAATTTTGAAATACCCAAAGAGACTGCATTTGTCATACATAGTGGAAGTTGTTCCGATAAGCCGTACTAGCACGTTGTGATGACTTTACAACTGTGTGAAGAGACAGTGGAGATGGTGATAGGAACGCTCCGCGCTATTTCAATGTGTCACTGGCATAGCCATTTTGTCAGTTCACTCAGTATGAAATTGAAGGGAAGCAGGTGAACAGCAATCCCTACCACACCAATCGTGGGTAAATGCTACAATGTTTCCACCAAGTACTAGTAGGATTTTTTGTAATAAGTAGTTTCTATTTTTACCTATTTATGGACTAATAACAATTTACAAGAAAACAAAACTATTGTGGGTCGGCAAGGAAGAGCCAGGAGAAGCTTAATCCACCCGTACGGGACCGAAAGCCGAGGTCAGTGTCGATAGGGATTCCTCGATCCAATGACGCCAAGCCCATGCGGGGACCGGCCCTCACCGGAGGTGCGGCAAGCGGAGCGGGACCGAGCGAGCAAAAGTAGCCTCGACGAGGAGACTTGCCACGTCTGAGTTCTGTAAGTCTGAGAATAGCACGGGGGACGGGTCGAAAGCTGAAATGTCCGGATTAGGGGCGTATTCGCATCACTGTAGTATCGAGCACCGGGGGTACTCTGTTAAAGCGCTATTGTACTACAGAATTAAGAATGTCCTTGTGCAAGTGGTAATCCGAGGCAATACAGAGCTGCAAGTGCAATTGGGGAGAGAATGCTGAGGTAAGGGTTCTTTACAAAATACTGATGGGTCTGAGTCGAATATAATAGTCAGGTAGAGAATCGGTGTCTCCTTATTTGGCTCAGAGGCGGGCACTGTACGGTAGGATGTCGGTCGACAAAGTGATATCATTGTAGCGTATCCCAAGTCGGGAAAGCAGCTTGGCAGTGTGTCGGTTTTGTGGTGGATTCTGTATGTGGGTATGAATTACACATGAGTGTCGCCTGTGGGAGATCGAGGTCGTGACTGGGACGGAAAAGTTTTACTCTCATAATAGCATGGTACGGGCATGGAAGGATAGAGTCGTAAGTGCGCACTGGAAAATTTTTTCGGCAATTAGGGCGAGGTACGTCGCAAGACGTGCGAGCGGGGGGCGGCGCGAGCCTTCGGCCTTCGGGGCGCACATTGTCGATATGTATCGGGATTTCCACAGAGGCGCGACGCGGGTAACAAAGCAAGTCGCTGGGGGAGTCAGGAGAGCTCCGTGCGATGCGGGGTGCCACCCCCGGACACTGAAGTCTGAGTCAACTGTCTGTGTTTGAGATTATTCCTGTGCACGAAGGCCAGGGTCACTCGCACACGTCGAGGCTGTGAGCCATCGGCGACCGAGCCACCCGACGGACGCCAGCGGACGGTATGGCAGCGGGCGGGCGGGGCGGCGCGGGATCGGTGGTGGGAGATGGTGCGGGCGCGCCCGAGGCGCTGGCGCGTGGTGGATGTCGGACACGGTACGATCGGGGTAAATGAGCGGCGGCGACGTGCGGCCCGAGCGGCGCGCTTGTGAGGCGGGGACGGGCGCGCGGGCGGTGGAGGCGGAGACCGGCGAAGCGGGCAACGGTGCGGGTGAGAGGGGGTAGAACGGGGGCGGGGGCAAGGTTCACTCGGATGGAACGAGACGTAGGAACAGGGCAGCGGGACGGCAGGACGCGGTCAAGCAGGACGACGGACTGGGCAGGGGAACAACGGGGACGAGACCAGGAGGGACAAGCCAGGGGGGCCGCAGGGCAGAGGCCAGCGGGCCAGATGGCGGCAGGGGGCATAGCGGGGCAGGGGGGACAATGGCAGGGGCATGGGCAGGGACTGGCAGGCGGATTCGGGCAGGGCGCATGGCAGGGGACATGGGCAGCGGTGGGGGGAAGGGCCCATGGCAGGGAGCGATGGGGGCAGGGGAATGGGCGTGGCAGGGCAGGGCAGGGGCAGGGAGGGGCAGGCGGCAGGGGGGGGAGCGGGCGGCAGGGCACGGGCAAGGGGCAGGGCAGCGCAGGGCAGGGGAGGCAAGGGCAGAGGGCAGGGCAGCGCGGGCCGGGAAGGCGGCAGGGGCGGGGGACGGGGGCAGGGAGCGAGGGGGGCAGGGCAGGGCAGGGCCAGGGCAGGGGCAGGAATTGAAAAGAGACGCGTCTGACGACACGGCCAGAGCAGGCCAGGCCAGGCCAGGGTCAGACTCTCCGCCGAGGGGACAGCGGGGGCAGCGCACACGAGCTAGGAGGTTGAACAGGGACAAGTTGTTCTGGGAGCGAACGGGCGCCAGGGGACATAGGAGCAATGGTGTAACGGGACAAGGAACAAGAAGCGATGCCAGCAAGGGGAGGAGACGGGAGCGAGACCAGGGATAAGGGACAGAATGGTGAGGTCAGTGGAGGCAAGGCTAATAGGGGCTGGGAGACATGGGAAGTGGTGCATGAATAGATTACAGGGGGAAGGATGTAACAAGGTGAGATGGAGTTGCTGGGCTGAGTGTGCTGGGAAAGCGGGGTGGTGGCGGGAAGTGGGCGAGTGGAAATCTCCGGGGCGGAAGGACAGGGAGGGAGGCATGCGGGGGTTTGCAGTACGGAGCCGGAACCGGTCAGGGGAAGGGAGGAAGAGACAGGCTGGAGCGAAATATTAGGCTTTCCATTTGCATCTTCTTTTTTTTTTTGCTCTTTTTTTTTTTTGCGTTGAATTTACATTTTTTTCTAAGTTGTGGTATTAATGTCCTCTCTTTTCTTTTTTTTTTTTTTTTTTTTTTTTTTTTTTTTCTTTTTCTCCTTTTTTCTTTTTCCTAACGGTTTGTCGGTTCTATCGGGGGGGGGGACGAGGGAAGCGGGAGAGGGAGCAGGGAAGGGAAGTGGAAGTGGACGCGCCGCAGGGCGGTAACGGGCTGGACTATACGAAGGCGGAAAGCGACTGGCCCTATCGGGTCAGGGCCTTTGGCGGCATTTTCTGAGCACGGAGACTAGTCAACGCGACCGCTTCCCCCAATCAAACCACATATGGGGTCTCTGGGCGATCTCTTAATTGGCAACCCCTGGTTTTTTACTGGTGGCTGTCCGTCACGCATACTCGGCGTACACGACATCATTTCACACTTCACTTAGGGGTCGAAGGCCTGATTACAGAAACATGTCCGTTTGGTCCAAGAACTTATCAAAGGAGTTACAATTGTTTGGTGAATCTAAGTGTTTTCAAATATTGGTGTTTGTGTAATAAACAGGGGTTTTACTGCGCACAGCAGGTGTCGGTTGTCAGGAAAGATTATTTTATGTATCATACATTTACACTACTTGATACCTTCTATCATGGCTTGGTGTATATATGATTGGGAAATTTATTGATCGCTAAGCTATCATTTATCAGGTACTCCTCCCTATAATCTTATCTTCCATAATTTTTAATTTCATACATGAATTTCAAAATCTGGGGCGAAACGGCGGCCCTAACGGTTTAAACGTGTGTTTCACCATTGAGTTATGCATTTCTCTCACCTTTGGGAATCCGGAACGATTGGGTGAGACTATAGACTATATTACTGTGCTAACACGCTCGCAGTTTCTCTCTTGTGGGTATATCATAGAACTACTCCAGAACAATAATAACATTTTCAATTAGCGGAAGAAATGCAAGAAGACATTAGAGGGTCCGCCACCGCCAGTGAATGTCCGCAATTTTAAAGCTAGGACGGTGTGGTTAACACCTTTCAGTCTATTTAATAATGGTTTTTGGAGTTAGATCACTATCATAATAGAACATTTCTATCCTAGTTACGTTTTATCAGGATAAAACGCGGACGGGAATGAGACAGGAGGATGTTATCACTTACTCACATGTTCTTCCATCGCCTTCTCCTCTTTAGGTGTAGATACATTTTATTAGAGGATGGGAAGTGAAGTGTAAATTCCCTTTCTTAGGGGTAGTTGGACTCTGGATCTTTTCATAGACAGAACATCCGTTCAATTAGTAGAACTTCACGAATTGAATTCTCTTAATCTCATAAATATGTAGAATTTATATCATTGTGCTAGATAGACCCTGCAATGCGACAAGAAATTCTATAAACACGTATCTTTCGATATAGGAATTTTTAGAAATAGAGCTCTCCTCACAAGAGTACTTGCCCTATTTTGAAATCAATATAACTATATGACCTGTGAGAAAGTTGTTTCCGATACAGGCACCGTACCTATTCTGCCGCAAGGTTTATGGTGACTAGACTTTTCAAACATAGTTGTGAACGACGCACAGCTGGAGAGGATGGCTAGATTGGGTATATGAACCTCTGCACTGGCCGACTATTTGCACAAAATGTGCTTTCCTCTCGGAGAAATGGCGATTTTGATTACAAGGAATACTCACTCATTAGAAGATTTGAGTGAAGAAGCACAACGGTGGTGAACACCAGCAAATTCCACAACCATGACACCACCAGAGATTTAGGTAGATTACCTAACTTTAGGTTTCACCAAGTCAGGTTGTGGTGAAATGACTCTGTTGAGGGTATACTAGGTAAGATCCTTTCCATTGTTAGATGCCGAAATCTGACTAAAACAATTTCAAAGGCAACAATAGACCCTTATTGTGGCTCCTGGGCAAGGGAAGCACCGACACTACGCCACGGAAGCAGCCCGGTTATATGTGCCCAATCGGATGCGGGGTTTGTCGAGACTGGGCGTGGGTCTCGTGTGGGCGGAGGCCCGGGCTCTGAAGAGGCGACTGACTCGATTTCAGGATGTCTCGTTTGTATCAGACGCATGTCGATCTGGGACGCAGAGACGCGGAGGAGGTGCGGGCGGGGGGAAGCATGTTCTTGGACCCTTACCGCCTGTACCAGCCTCTAGGTTCCGCATATCCGGCGGTTACGACGGTTGATGCGCGTCAGTCAAGGTGTGCCAGCTTCGAAGGCGGTGGCGGCGTGGGGTGATCGGTCGGTGGCGGCTGATGGGGTGGCGGTGAAGTTGCGGTGGCGCGTGTGCGGTTGATGGTGATCGGCGGTGATGACCCGGTGGCGGTGATGAACAATACCGACACCACAGTGAGTGGAATGAGAACACAAGGACGGCGAGCGGGGTGACGGCGAAGCGAGCGGGTGACGGCGACGCGAGCGGAGGGACGGCGACAGGCGGCGAGACGGTCGAGCGAGCCGGGGGACGGCGTGAGCCGGGGGGATCGGTCTGATATCACCGCGAGCGGCCGTGGGTCGGACGTCCCAAACAAGCCGAGGCGAGACAGGTTCGGGAACCGGCACGCCGATGCGGCGTGACCGCGAGCGAGCGGGGGACGGCGACTGCGGAGCGGGTCGTGGAGTACGGCGGAGCGAGCCGGGGAGAACGGTGCCGTTGCGAGCCGACCGAAGCACGGTGCGATGCGAGCGGAGATGTGACTGGTTCAGAGAGCCGAGCGGGACGGCCGAGCGAGCGCCGCGCGGCAACCCGGACGAGCCGAGCCGGGGGAGCACGAGCCGAGCGTCGCGCGCGCTACTTCCTTACGGCGTTGCGAAGCGGGGCAGGCGAGCGAGGCCGGGGGACGGCGTAGCGGAGCGGCGCGACGGCGAGCGAGCGGGTGACCGCGGCGTAGCTGCCGGCGGGGCATGGACAGAGCGCGAGCGTGGGGACGCGGTGGACGTGTAGGTCGTCACAGACTGGGCGGACTAGCGAGCAGGCAGGGCACCCGGGCGAGCGATGCGGCTCCGCGTTTCAATATGCAATGGGCCCTTAAGTGCTTCGGCGATTATGCGACCTGAGATCGCAAATAGAACAAGAACAGGCGCGGCGGCGGGGCGGGGCGGGGCGGGGGCGGCGCGCAACTACGCCGCGTCCCGCTAAGGTCGTTCAACCGTTTCGAACCGGCCGCCCTACACTGATATAGCTGATACGGGGCTCCCGGAGGACGAGGAAGCGCATTAATATATTATTGCTGCGCAGTAAACGCATCTATCCTGCTGCGCCAAAGTTTTACAGCGCTGAACCGCACGGAGGCAGGCGGCGGTGGTGCGGCGATGCGGGTGCGGCAGAAGCGCCTTCGGCGTCGCTGCTCCATGGCAGATGCATATGGCCGGCCCCAGGAATGCTGCCCGCGGCCTGCGGCCGCCTGCCGCCCGCCGTCCGCCGCCAGCAGGCACACCACGTGTAGTACAGTAGCCAGCTCGAGGCGGATCGGGAGTGACACCTGGAAGTTGCGACTATCTCTGTTTCGTCGAGAGAGGCTTATGCTTCCTCCGATTGGTGATGCGACGGTTGTGTAACGTCCAAGTGTCAGCGTGCGAAACGGGTTTGCCGCGGATTCCTTCCGTATCAGACAGTCGTCGTCCTTTTCCACCATGCATTGTCACGAAGTAGATGGACGTGAGATGTTACGGAGGACCTTTATGGTTGTGAGATATTATATCACAATCACATGCCGCAGTGTAATTACTCTGCCAGTCTATGGATCATATGGCATCATTCAAAAATCGCTGTTTTCCGTTCTAGCATTCATGGCAGAAATTGACATGGTTAAAATCTAATACGTAGTAATTCTCATATTAAATAAATCAATGTAACACGTAGTTAAAACTTTCATATGTTGCTTCATATAACAAAACGTGGAACATAGGAAGCGAAGCTATAGTAGATCTTCAGTCACAGGACAGAACGTTCAAGCTCGCTTTGTCAACATCGAGGTCATGAGGAGGAATCCCGTCAAGGTGCTGACCTGTCTCGCGCTCGCCTCCTTTACCTCACACTCAAAAAGACACCGGTACCCACCTCATACACGCACGTCACTCCGCCCTACTCGACCACACCACACTGAAACTTTTCCCATTCTCGAGTAGTGCCACGTTCGTTTAATCCAAAATTAAGAGACTATTCAGAACGATCTAAAAAAACAAAAAACGCACACATAAAAAAAACAAAAAAACTGATATAGCGCAGTCACACAACAAAGCTAAATAACAATCGCAATACTATTATGTTCGATTTGCAAGAATTACAAATACACCAGAGATCTTCTTCACTTCACGACGCGCCCCCCCCCCCTCCATGTGCCGCAATGATGTCCATCCATGACATTGTAACTCCTACCCGTCTCGCCGCGAGCCATCAGTGGAAAGTGCCGGTAGTGACGTCACTTGGGAAAAGTGAGTTAGAGCGAATGGGTGATTTATTAATAATAAAAATTACAAACCGCAATATTTAATTACACGGAAGATTGGTTTACCTACTGCTGTTGTGATAGAATGGGTTTGACAAGCCACAAACATCCCGAGCATGGCTGGTTGCCCAGGAAATTTTTTTGCTCCATCTCCATACGTCCTACTTAGACCTAACCTTACCTTGACACCCCCCGGATATCACCAAGCGGCTGCACAATCCAAATCTATTATACGCTGCGATCCCGAAGATAGTTTTCATGAAAACGGGAAAAGCCCAAAAACGCTCATACCAATCTACCCATCCTCTTTACGCCTCCCCCCTCACCCCAAGACTACAATACGCCATACAGCTGCCGGTGGCCACCCTGATGCCGGCGCCTTAGGCTTGGTTAGACGGGAGAGAGAAGGGAAGAGTATTGGGTGAGCAGGGCCAGTCTTCCGTGGATCACGCGGCATGGTGAGCCGCCGCGCGCGTCGCGTATGAAGTCGCGGGCCGCTGCGGGGCGAAGGTTCGTTGCCTCCCACGCAGGCGCCCGCTCGCTCACCAAGGTCCGCGCCCGCCCCTCCCCCGCCCCGTCAGGCGCGCAGCGCGCGAATGGTCCTCCGCTCACACACGGAGACACTTTGTCGCGGCTCACTTCGGTCGTATGGGCCCGGCGCTCGGGACTCCGACT
>BOPP01000025.1:3386823-3403343 GCA_017312745.1 Gryllus bimaculatus
GACTGGGAGCCCTTCCGCCCTCCGTCGCGGAAGGATTACGATGATGTGATGAAAGTTCTGTGCTACCGCGGCCAGAGCTCTTGACTGACCGGGTGTCGCCCCTATACATCACAGCCTTCGAAGCGTCATCACCCGGATAACCAAGAGAACTGGCATGATCATGATGATGGATGATTGTGGCCATTCAACGCTTAGGAGAAGTAGGAGGCCTACATTATAAAGTATTACCTTTTTCTGAGCAAGTTATGAAAGCATGCCTTCGTTTTCCACTACGTAAAGGATGGTAGATCACTAAGGGTCAAAAGGGCTGTAGAGATAAAGAGAGAACACAATTGATGAGAGAGTGAATTTTGAGCGCAGGCGAACAAAAGGAGGCGGCTTACACCGTTAAGTCCTCCCCTTTCCGGAGCTTTGGGCCTCCGTCACAAGAGATATCTAGCCTTGGCCTTCCACAGTCGATGGTGTCATGGCCACCTCAGGGCGATGAAAGGTATTATGGTAGGGATGATGTTTGGACCACGCTTAATACCATGTTATTTATTATTATTATTTTTATATTTATTATTATTAATTATTATTATTATTAATTATTATTTATTATTATTAAATATTATTATTATATATTATTATTATTATTATTGTTGTTGAAAACATCTTTGCCTGACGCGGGAGACGACCCGCAGCCTTCAGCTCAAGCCTCGGCGCTACCGGCGTCCGCCTTGCGGAAGCAGTGCGCGCAGACCATAACACGAACATTAGATTGGTTTGGATCACCAATTTCCGCCTGGTCACGAACGGACACGTAATCAATTAATCACAGAACTCAAAACCGTGGATTGAGGCGAAGAAGGTCGTGTGTGTGTCTGGAGAGCGTTGGAGTCGCGAGTCTGCAAGTTAAGTTTCGTCCCGGCATACCCTCCATTGCCACCAACGTTAAACAATCCGCCCATATGTTTTACCACAAAATTCCTTCCATCCCTCAAGCGCTTCACTTCCAATTAGGGGAAAAAAACAAATCAAGCACGCATCCCCAGAAACTAACCAGACAATTTTTGGACCCACCCTACATTCATCGCACAGACATCTCCTCGAGATAATTCTAAAGCAGTAATGGTTTCGAAATATAACAGCTCATTAAATCTGTATCCAATGTATTCAAACCCATTGCAAAAGAAGTTGTACACCTAAAAGCAAAAAATTTTTCCTAAAAAGCACGTGAATCCGAGGACATACTAGGATTTATTTAACCGCGCACGTGAACGCAAATGAGATGGTCACGTTTTATCCAATCGGGAGTTTGAACCTTCCCATAGTGACGTCACTGCAGAGATATAAAAGCTACCGATTGGATGAAACCTTAACAGCTGATGTACGTCAAGGGCACGACTAAATAAATCGTACTATAGTTTCCAATTCCGACAGTGCGGGGTTTTCGGTACAGTAGAATCGCAATT
This sequence comes from Gryllus bimaculatus, assembly GCA_017312745.1. NCBI lineage: Eukaryota > Metazoa > Arthropoda > Insecta > Orthoptera > Gryllidae > Gryllus > Gryllus bimaculatus. The sequence goes on from BOPP01000025.1 coordinate 3,388,278, forward strand.
ATCCGAACTTACGCGGAGGCAATCATTAGAGAAAAAAAATTAACAAAATAATCCAATGAAAAGATGGAAGAGTAGGGTGTACATTAGTTGTCTTAACGAGCTGGTTTGTAGGCTAGATGATGCTGTCACCGATGCTAGGAATTTTCAAATTCCCAATTGCAATAATTGTCGGATTCGCACGTCTAACACTGTGGCAAGACCTACACTACTTCTTTCCCGGATGCTCCCCACACGTCACCTCTTCAAAATGTCGGTTACTTCGCGATAAAATACTTCTAAACGATAAATGAAAGCATTTCCACAAACATAAATACTCAGAAATGAAAATTGAAACTCTTCCCGGTAGTTACTTCTGAATATGTAAACAAAAGCTATACGGTCAAAAGAGCTGGCCGGTATATTGAAATAATAATAATAATAATAATAATAATAATAATAATAATAATAATAATAATAAACAATTTGTTACTAGTTAGCCATTGGCACTTTCGGTGACCCTTGCCTTTCTGTAACTGTACTGCTGTAAATATTCATTCAATTGTGTTGTGTAATATGTATTTTAATTTTTGAAAGGAACACCAGATTATCAGAGATTTTGGCTTACGAGATTGTCTTCTTCCTAATGACATCGGATAATACAGTCACCTAAATTGCTGTTGAACAATTAACATTCCAAAGCATAAATAATAGTCCAGTAGATTGATCAATTCTGCCACCCGTAATCTCTAAACCGCAACGCTGACAGCGTTCAAGTGCGTTGCGCGGTGCCACTTCGCTTGTTTATTCACCGCCGGCGGAAGCTGCCCCGCTGGAAGCCACGAGCGCGCTCTGTCGACACTGCCCCTGAGTCACACAGGCAATGCCCGCGGCATACGGTGGCTCCCACTTCAGTTAGAGCAAATGCCCGATAGCAAATGCCCGAGTTCATCAAACAAAATTAAATGTACGTTTCAACAGTAGCGTTCTACTTGTGCGTCTCCAAACCGTCAGCCTCGTCTCTATTGTTCCCGATGCAAAGAAGAAACTTCCATGCCCACGCTTCTTTTTCGTTTTCTATTCCTCCCCACTTCGACAAATACTGTACCTTCGATAGATGTCAGAAAGACATGTTCATAGTATCCTGTTGATAGAGAACACTTCAAAAACCGCGAGGCATTTCCCTGGATCCTACTGAGCCATAGACAGAAATGTCACCGGTTCGGTTCGTTTCGTCACTTCCACCACTCAGCGGAAGTGTCAAGCGGCCATATGAGGCAACGCATCCTCTCCAACTTAAACATTGCTCCCTCTCAACTCTATTGAAAGTTCAATTCTGGGATGCGTCATACATCGGTACTACCTATTTACTCGAAAAATCAACTCCCATCCCAACACTTTTGGATGTATGCGAGTGTGACAGCCCGATTGTGGAAAATTCCTCAATTGTCGTCGCAGGCGCCGCTGAGTGTGATTCCGGCCCCGGCGGGCGGGCAGCACGCGTGCGGAACGTTGCGTCACTTCCGGCGGGCCGGCCGGCCTGCTCTTGCGCGCGCGAGTAGAGAGAAGCGGACCCTTTCCCCCCGGGGCTCTATGCAGATGAGCGGCGGCGGCTGCATCCGGCCCGGCCCGGCACGGTCCAGCCCAGCCCGACACGGCGTGTCCAGGCCCATTCCAGCCAGACAAAAATCGTGTTTCTGCGGTGGGAAATTTCAATTTAATTTTGTGATATTAGACAGGGAATAGATTTACCAAGAAGCCTCCACTTCGCTGCATTAAGCAAATTGGGATGGTTCTGGATAAACATTTCGATGTGAATATGGTTTCTTTGTCAGTTCTTTGGCGAATGTATTTACTTTGGCATTTTTCTTAAAGAACTTTTCCAAAACACGAATTATTGTAATGCGATATTTGCAACTCTGCCTTTGGCATAATGGTGACGTTCAAGCTTCCAATTGGATGAAACCAGCAACAGCTGATACCTACCAGGAGCGAAATTGCAAAAATCGCAGTATAATTATTTCCGTATCTCTGTGTCGAAATTCTAAGTTGTAATTTTTATTTATTCATATATGCAAAACATTTAAATGTCAAAGATTTTGTATCAAAATATCATCAAATACCATTTATAACACCAATATGACAGGAACATTTCACAAATTCACTTTTATTACTCTTTCGGGTTCCATAATTTCGCAAAGCCTGTTGGACAAATCCGGAACATAAATTGCCCATCCCAAAACTTGTTACTTCATCAGCAATATAATCGCAAAAAATATCTGGATGTGAGCGACTCGAATCGCATTATCGAATATAATTTTCTGCTAATGGTTCCCTACACTACACATCACCTGTCTCAAACACACCCTCTTTACCATACAAATCCTCCCGAGTCGTCATCACTTGAGTGTCTTATGACGAGACAGAACACGGACATTTCCTCCGCTGGCCTCGCGCCAAACACTGCGAGATCGCCTCGGAGTAAGCGAGCGCAGATCGGCAACATAAGAAACCGCGCCGCCGCCTATCGGACGCGTGTACATACGCCTGCTGTAGCGGGCGACAAACGCGTCGGTACAAGCTCTGCAACACTGTTCGCATCGATGCAACACAACCCGACGAACGCTCTCCGTCCTTTTTCTCTCTCGAGTGTGCCTCGAGCGGACTCATTCCAATGGCCCACTCGAAGCGCGACAAGTGCAACGCAAAACCCACGCAACAGAATCGGGGCGTTGCCACCTGCACCTGACTTCTCCCACGCCTCCCGCCTCTTCCTACGAAAGAGCGCGTACGGTTCGCAAGGGTAATGAACAGCCCGGGAGTGACGTCACTGCAAGAGAACTTTGCATTACAATTGCAGCCTGCAAATCCATCATTATGTCAATCGTATTCACAAGGAAGTCAACGCTGTAAATACCATTATCCCACTGTAAGAGTTTTGAAATCAACGGGAATCATAGATTTGGCTTGTTTTTTTTATATTTTTTAATTTTATTGTTATTTTTAATCCAAGATGGATGAAACTTTCATCACGACATGTAACTTCTCTACACACTACGTGAATAGTAACAAAAAGTATTGTGATGCTGCAGAGTAAATTGTGAGTTTTCGGCAATAAACTCAATGGGCTCTGATTGCGAAAAAAATGGGTAACTCTTATTTTGATAATAGAGACTCATTGTTCAGGTAATCAATATTCAATACTGGAGATACATATTTATCTTTATCTCAAATACAAAAAGGTATCTACTTCACAAAATCAATTAATAAGGGTAACTCTTATCTCCTAATGCGTAAATAACTTCTATAACAATTATGTAGTCATAACGACGTTTTGTGGGTTCTTGATACCAAGCTTGTTCAGCCAAATTTGTTCAACATCAGTGACTAAACTGTTCAGATTATTTTCTCCAAAATTAATATTCTCCGATCGATTTTGCAAAACAAATTTGGAACGAATATTTTAGTTTTAGGGGAGTACTTTACATGACGTCCCAACAAGACATATTCAAAACATTCTCAAGCATGGTTCCCAACTGGTTTAAAAAGTGTTTCCTCATAACAGCAGATGGAACTGGCTTGACAGTATATTAATAATAGATTATGAGAGACAAATAAGATCATACTGCGGAGAATCACATCATTTCAAACCAGAATAAAGCAACGCCCTAACCTGAAATGATATTACAACATCGAGATTGTTAGCAGTCCTGTAGACTCTTCAGATGAGGCAGCCCTAACATCTCCCTTCAATAAATGTTCACGTTCCCAAACCACACCATTTCATTTACCTAAGAGGAAGGTGGTGGAGACTTCAACCGTTCTCCTCACCGTTTTCAACAACGCCTCCCTCGCCCGGCGGTCGAGCGGTCCAGTCTATTGAGCGGTTTCCCAACACGGGCTGGCAGCAGCCTCCATCCTCAAGGCTCTTCCCGCGATCCGATCGCCCGATGGACATTACTCTGCTGGCTATCGAGGTCATCACTTGAGCGCGACGCCACGGGATGGAGATATCTCATTTTGTATTTAAATATGCGCTTCCAGCTGACAGACAGTCCGAGCCCAGCCGCCGCCGCCGCCGCCGCCACTGAATTCGAAGGCCGCAGCCTCCTTTACAACGCTCGCGGGCACCTGCCGTTTGCTCGTTTCGTTATCAAAAACCCGGTCAACATACCCCCACTACACCAAAAAATAATATAATCTAAATAAATAAATAACTTTCATACAAATTTCGGCCAGCCAAAAAAATTAACACACAGAAAACTCCAGATATGTTGCACCCCCTTCTCTTCTATGAGCAATTATTAACCCACAAAGAACTGAACCCCCGAAAAGAACGGTCCCCGTACAGCAGGCGTATCGCTTATATCGTATAACTTCAACGCAAGAACAAGAAGTAACGACTCATTGAAGATTATATTTTCCAACATCCACTCGTACCAAAGGAAAACACGAACAGTGTGGAAGAACTAACGAAATATATTCACCTTGCAACTATCAGCAACACCAAACTATGCCACGTCAGATCGATGTGGTGGAGAACGGAAAACATCACCTGATCGTGGCCGGCGATATAGATTCTACACTTTCGAACACTCGTCTCATCAAACAATTAAGAGATGTCAATGAGTTCTCTCAGTGGGGTGCATGTTGAAGTTGCCGCATTATCAATTTCTAGTCGGTTGTCCTCGCACTGTTGCACGTTAACCGAAATTTAAATTTGGAAATTTGTCGCACGGTTCGGGCGGTGCTCACCACGTCGTTCTGATAATTTTCGCCCAATGTCTTAAGGCAAACTAAAATGAAAGATTGAACGACAACTTGATAGGTCTGTAAGAACGAACTCAAAGGTGTATTCGAATTAATCGGAAGGAAATAATACGATAAAAAAATAAAAATGTTCCATTCATCCATTCTCTCACTCTGTAAGGTCGCTGAAGCCAGAAGTTTTTATTTCAACAGGGAGGGGGAGAAGTGAAAGGAACAAGAAAATTCCTTATACTATGTCTCTACTTCAAGCAGATTTGGAATTGAAATATTTCCATTGGATAATAGTAGTTTCTTTGGAACAGGCTTACCGACTATTAATGGGTTTTCCTGCACAAATAGCCTGTAATTAATAGTCCCAATTAATCTTGTAAAGTCCATCTAACCATGACTGGTAATTTTTCCAAACCTGAATAAAGTTCTGTGTTTTTTCTTTTCTAGATATAATCGCAAGTTTTAACGAAGACAGCAAGTTGGCATCACATTTTTAACTGTCACGATTGGTTAAGAATTGACACATTTTCTTTGGACTGATTTCCGCATTAGATTTTCCTTGAAGGCCGCGGTTAAAACAAGATACAAAACAGGTTTTAACGAGTAAGAAACTTCATAGAAATATGCAAATAAATGAAAAGTCTACATATATTTTGAAATAAAGTTTATTACTGCGCATACATTAACATATACAAACTAATCTCAAAAGCAAATTCCCATTGCATTGAAATATAATTGCACAACTCATTTTACTAACGCATAAGAGAATATTAATATTGGGATATATAATCAATGTCAACGTTGTATATTTGCACGAAATAAAAAGAAGTGACAGGGAGAACGAGCATACCCTGAAATATTTCATTTCAAAACTTCAAACTCATTGATTCGTTATATTTCCACTTGGAATTTGGGAACTGGGTGTACTTGGATAATTGAACAAAACCCATCCACAGTTATCAAAGAAAAAAAAAGACAAAAGCCACAGGGACAACTAGGCATGACGATAACGTCGATATTGACGATAATAACTGCTACCGACATTGAAGACCATTTTAACGACAACCATAAATGAGGCGGCGGCAGAATTAACAGCGAAGTCCACAACGAAAACAGCTTCAGTAGAAAAGCAGGGAGGGGCTTGCGGAGGCAGGCCGTGGTGGCGATAGTGTGGCAAGGTGGGAGTCCGCGTGTCGCAAGTGGCAAGTCAGCAGTGTTCGCAGGTGGGTCAGAGTGTTCGAGTGGAGTCGCAGTGGGTCGCCGTGGCAGTAGCAGTGGTCGCAGTGGGAGTCGAGTGTGCAGTGAGAGTCGCTAGTGTGCAGTGTGCAGCTACGCAGTGTGTCAGTGGAGTCGAGTAGTCGCAGTGGCAGTAAGCAGTGTGCACTGGTCCAGTCGCAGTGTGAGTGGACAGTCGCAGTGGTCGAGTGGCAGTCGAAAGTGTCCGCAGTGGAAGTCGCAGTGTCGCAGTGCAGTGCGTGTCGCAGTGGCAGTCGCAGTGTCGCAGTGGGCAGTCGCAGTGTCGCGTGGCGTCGCAGTGCGCAGCAGTCGAGTGTCGCGTGCAGTCGAGTGTCGCAGTGGCAGTCGCAGTGGTCGAGTGGCAGTCGCAGTGGTCGCAGTGGCAGTCGCCAGTGTCGCAGTGGCAGTCGAGTTCGCAGTTGGCAGTCGCAGTGTCGCAGTGGCGTCGAGTGTCGCGTGGCAGTCGCAGTGTCGCAGTGGCAGTCGGCGAGTGTCGCAGTGGCAGTGCAGTGCGAGTGTCGAGTGGCAGTCGCAGTGTCCGCAGTGGCAGTCGCAGTGTCGCAGTGGCAGTCGCAGTGTCGCAGTGAGTCGCAGTGTCGCAGTGGCAGTCGCAGTGTCGCAGTGGTAGTCGCAGTGGCAGTGCAGTCAGTGTCGCAGTGGCAGTCGCAGTGTCGCAGTGGCAGTCGCAGTTCGCAGTGGCAGTCGCAGTGTCGCAGTGGCAGTCGCAGTGTCGCAGGTGGCAGTCGCAGTGGCAGTCGAGTGGCAGTTCGGCAGTGGGAGTCGCAGTGGCAGTCGAGTGGAGCGCAGTGTCGCAGTGGCAAGCGTGTGGCAGTGGCAGTCGTGTGGCGGCAGTGTGGCAGTGGCAGTGTGGTGGCAGTGGCAGTAGTGTGCAGTGGCAGTAGTGTGGCAGTGGCAGTAGTGTGGCAGTGGCAGTAGTGTGGCAGTGGCAGTAGTGTGGCAGTGGCAGCAGTGAAGTGTGGCAGTGGCAGTAGTGGTGGCAGTGGCAGTAGTAGGGCAGTGGCAGTTAGTGGGGCGTGGCAGTAGTGGGGCAGTAGGAGGGCATGCAGTGGCAGTGGCAGTAGTGGCGGCGGCGGCACTTTGCGGTTGGCGAGCGGCCGTTGCGCCGTGCGGAGGCAGCGTCCGATCAAGGCGAGGCGAACCGCCCAAATTGACGCGTGGGAGACGAACACGACGCTACCGCCGCCGCCAACGGCCCACGCCAATCGCCCACGCCGCCTCCCTGCACCGGGGGCACCGCGGCGGCTGCAAGGAGAAACGATCAGAGGATGCGCAGGTGCACTGTACGGGACGCACATATCGTTCGTGGGCTGCTACAGTGGCACAACTCAAAAAATCAGGTGTTGAGATAAATTAATTTAAATTTTCACCTTGCATTGAAATGCATCAACCTTGCATTCACACTTCTGCCATTTGTCGCAGGAAAAGTGTACTGTTAAATATACTGAGGTTGCTGCTGGAAGGTACATCAATCAGAAATTCTGGAGAGTGCGTAAACCTAAAAGTCGTTTCTTGTGTTGTGCTACTACTGCAGCCCACGAACGATATGATAACCGAAACGTTGGCAAAGCAGATACCGTCGCAGCGATGCCCAAGCAGGAGAGATCGATCCCATGGCTACGACTTGGGCTGCGGTGTTAGAAGTCGGGGGTCACGAAAGCTGTCAGGGTGGACGCAGGGTGGGGGGTTGAGAAGTGAGGAGTTGGCAGGAACGTGGGCCGAGGTGGGGTAGAGTGGGAACAGAAGCAAAGAAGATAGGTGAGGTGAAGGCGAGGGCGGGGGAGAGAAAGAAGGTGAGATGGTGAGGGAAGGAGGGGTGGGAGGTTGCGTAGCGTAAGCTAAGGTAGATGCGGATGCGAAGGCGGTGGGGCGGGGCGGTGACGGGCCCGAGGTGGGGGCGCGAGGGCGGAAACGTCCGAGACAGAGAGAGGAGGGGAGAGGGAAAAGAGATTTATTCGGGCCGCGCCGCGCCGCCGAGAGATGCGGTTGGAGATGAAAGGCCCACGGGCGGTGGCGAGATGGCGGGTTTGATGGCAGGGGAATACGCTGATGCCGCCTCCTGCCACTTCGCCGCCCTGCCCGCCCCGCCCCTTCGGCTCATCCACGGCGCGCCGCCGCCGCTGCGATATCATTGCGAATGCTGACACGCGTCAAGCCTGCCTCTCAACGGGACGACGAGGCAAATAGAAAAAAGTACTAGAGGTGAAGTGAACCTACTAAAAGAAAGGATTTACATTAAGATATAAGCATTATTATTAGGGAAAGTAGAATTAAAATGAAGTTATAAAAAAACAAATTTGAGAAATATGGAGACAATTGAATTGTGAATTAGGTTTCGTGAAACAAGGCTCGAGACCAAAAGTTTTCCATGAAGTAAATAAACAAAAGCCCGATTGCTGTATGAGACGTCACCTGTAAAAAAACCTGTTAAATGGTTTCGTAATGGAATACTGTTTTTTTTGTTAACATCCACAGAATTTTATACAGTTTATATCATTCACACGCTAAAAAATATCTGTGGTTGATAGGTCATTAAAATTCGTTATTTTTTTCAACCTTTTTGTAGGCGACAAAATTTACGAAGACTACAATGAAAACCAACGCATTTCGGTAATAGGGAGGAATATCCACAAATTTACGCCACTCTCATTTTCGTGCTTATTTCTTACCGTACTCCCATTCTTTGATCAAAACGTCATAAACAGGTCTCCTCTCAGAGCACTTGCACACCCACGCAGTCTTGTTTTCCAGCCCGAAAAGGTGGCATCCCTGACTCCCGAGTGCAATTACAGGGCCCGCCAGCGGTCTCGGGCGGCGGGATATTGCATTCGCCGTAAATAACGACGTTCTGATGATAACGACCGACGCCGCCGCCACCACCGCCACCTTTTTTTCTTATTTTCTTACTTTTTTATTTTCTCAAAATCACACAATCGCGCGCGCGACACGTGTGTGTGTGTGTTCGCGTCTCGCGTTATTATCGTCGGTACTTTATTTATTCTGGCTTCTCCGAAATTGAGTTTGACGAAATTTACGACTCTAGCGGATTAAAGTTTCTCGTCGCGTTCTTTTTTTTTAGTCTCGACTCGCCGAGGCTAAGAGGTTGGGGGAGAATGTCTCTGGACAGGTACGAACGAGCGGACAATCCAATGAGCAGTGAATGTGAAAAACGATAAGCCGACTTTAAATTTTCTATCAGTGGAGAAATGTATAAAGAAAATTTTAAAAAAAGGCCAAGTTCCTCTTTTGAAGAGTGTAGTTTTTGAAGAGAAATTATTTTTATTGAACTGTGAATTAAAAAAGGACAAACGTTTACTAACGTTACACATAATTGGCTGTATTTGTATTACAATTTTTCACGAATATTTTTCAAGTAAAAAAAAAAAAATCTCAAGAGAGGAGTACGAGTCTCCCTCCCACCGCCGATACACTTTTCTATACTCCAGTGGTATCAAAACTTAGCATTTCATAACCATTTTAAGTAATACGAAAAAAATTTAAAATAACTATACAATGTTAAAGGAGAATTACACACAATTGTGTTGCAATGTAAGCATGCTGAACACCAAGCAAGACATTCCCTTACTACATCGAAACGACAATTTACGGGACGTACATATGTTTTTGGAGAACCCACTTTTCCTTGTACACGTCTACTATGTTCTTGGTTGTTGAAAATGTGGTTGGTTGTGTCAAAAATAAGTATTTCAATAACAAAATGTCCGAAAATCTGTTCTTCGAAATGAGAGGTTCTCAGCTGTCTTTACATAAAGTTCATTTCATTCTCAGAAGTTGCTCGAGTGTGAATCTCACGCTTTTTCTATTACAAAGAGGAACTCCACGATCCTCGGCGGAAGACAGACGTTACGCGAAGAAACGCAGTACCGACGCTCAGTACGCACGCAATGTTAACATGCACCTGCGAACACGAGGCAACAAGCGAAATACGCAAGACGAAAGCTCCATCCATGAGAGGAGCCTGTAGGGTTGAAACGACGGTTAAATCGAAGGAAACGAAGATTAAGAAAAGGGGGAACAGGCAGGAAGAGGAGGCAGGAGTTGATCTGGTAATCCCAACCTGGTCAATATTGAACCACGATGGATCAATGGTATTTCGAAGTGGATCAATGGTGTTCGAAAGTTCATTTGGGGGTCCAGAAGCGAAATATGCACCGGCGATTGATGTGTATAACCAACAGGCCTCTGATTACAAAAAATATTAATGAGGTACTCCAAGTAACCTGACTGAACAATAATTCATTTATTAGTGATTTCGGGTGCGTCAACTGTTAGGTCGTTCTTCCCGTAAGTAGTGCATGTTTTCATCGCAGGCGGCGGCGATCTCCCGCTGCACGGGGAGATCCGGTTTGCAGGAATTTTCCCTAATCAGGTATCTCCCACCAGCGGGGCACTGTTTCCAGCCGGGAAGAGCCTTTAGTTCTCGACTGGTGTGATACTGTACTTCTTGTGAGAGTGTATGTAGGCAAGGGGCAAGGTCCGTGGCAAGTTTGTTAGGGTATTGCTCCGGCATTTGCCTGGTGTTGATCGAAGGAACCACGGAAAACTACCGATCAGAGCAGCCAGACGCTAGAATTATCAATCAGAGCAGCCGAACACTAGAAGACGCCAGACGCTCTCCTCGAGACAGCGTCTGAATTTTAATTAGCTACGCAGCTAGTGTCGAAAATCTTGCTAACGTCGGGATGCGAACCCTAGAACCTCCCAGTAAAAGGTACTTCAGTTACATCAGTTGATGGCCCGAGCCACCTATAGAAAGTATTGCAGCATTGTTCACAAACTGTCTTCCACTCGGTTGTTATTTTTATCTCATATTATAATAATATACTTTCAGAAAACTACATTTCCTATTATAAGAACTAGGAATAACTATAACGACTCACCATAACTACTTGATTTTGGAAACTCTCAATGTGCACAACAATGTACACTTACCTGCAACAGAAAAGAGAAATATATTAGACACAGTAGAAAACTATTAATGATTCTGTACACATTGTTTCAAACGCTTCTATTGCTTGAAACTTTCGCATAGACCAGATTTTCACCGTAACGAAATTTTAAAATAATTTTTAATATAAATTGTAAAATAATTAAATGAAAATTAAAACTTTTCAATCTTCAATATACAAACACTTCTTCCCTACTACAATAAATCAACATATCAGGCGAGGTCAGTTCATTTGAACTAAACAAACACCCGTGTAAAAACACTACAAAGGCAATCCCTTTCAATAACCAGTCAATATCGCGTAAACATCACCTTTCACAGTAGCCGTTTATGTAACTACCTCATGTCGAGGTGAAGTTGTAGTCAGACACTTGCCATATTACGGTTCGTGCCGCGATTTCTGCAACATGTTTATTCAACACACTACCAGGAAACCTTGGGAGAAGTTGACGCAACGCTCATTCAGCTCTAGCAGCTGCCGTGCCAAAGTATGCGTGAGTCGATACACAAGTATGCGGGAGTAGTTCGATGTGGCGCCAACGTAACCGACAGATCCTATCAATACCACAAGTATTTCTACCGGTGCGCAAGAACCAAAAAAAATAACTCGTGACGTGCGGTAGACATCTCTACCAACTCTCTCTCTCTCTCTTGTCTCTTCTCTCTGCAAGAGTGCCTGTCCATGAATACGCGCGATGGTAAACACAAAAGCAACGGGCAACGATCATCGGATTCGTGAATGTCGTCATATGTGACGGGCACTTTAGGAACAGCATCAACTGTCACCGAAATTAAATGTGTGATGATACTACGTTGAATGACGAAGGGTGAAGAGGATGTTACCAGGCGGAAGCCACGGCCATGCACGAGACCCAGCTCGAGTTCGCCCAAGCGCATGCGCAATGGAAGTGTGTTTATCTACGCGGATCATCTACAATATCATAAATAACAAAACCGATAAGAAGTAATGTACAGATTCAGAAAAACTTAACTTGTTTCAATTTCGGTGACGTGCATGAACACTAAGAATTTTTACAATTTTTTTTTTTTACTTCCTTATATTGTTTTCTGGAGAATGCTCAAATATAAATACCACACTCAATTCGCACAATAGCACAATAATGCGCATTAAGACATAACAATGTACCACACGAAGAAAAAGCCTATTTCACAAATGGTCGAGTGATAAACATTGAACACATCCATTGCAGAATTGTGAAATGCAAATTTATCTAATCCCATTACTTCAAAACGAAGATCAAAAGGACACAAACGTGAGAATAGCATTACTCTCTTAGAGCAGTTATTAACTGATAGTTGATGAGACTGATATTCTTAACTTTTTCGGCCTTTCGGAGAGGTTTAAGACTTCCGCTACTTAGTCATTAAGAATATTTAATAATGATAACGAATGCTTTTGCATAAGATACATGATGGTTAGCCATTACCTTCCTCTCACAAATCACAAGGCGAAATTATGAAACCTTTCGCAGAACTTGAACCCACAACCTTTCGTTTCCGCCGCATCTCTTGTACGTAGGTCGCCAAGGCGAGATCTAAGGCTAGCAAAACATCGTAACACCCTGTCCCCGACGTCCCCCTTCCCCCGCAACGCCTCAAGAGCAACCAGCAGCGTTGCACAATTCGATGAGTCGCACTTCGAGGGTGCGCTGCTGCTCCTACGACGCAACTCCTCAAGCCACTTCCTTCTTCTACTTCTAGGCTTCCCGCTGATCGCATCGCGGGGTTTCTTTTTCATTCCCGGCGCGGGGCAGCCAGCACGCGTCCAGCACACGCTATCCTCGTCGCCAACCAGCGACCCCCCCCCAACCGTCCGCTCGCTCCCTCCCTCCCTCCCTCTCCCTCACTCTCCCTCCCTCCCTCACTCTCCCTCCCTCACTCTCCATGTCTTGCACTTCATACTTGTTTTTCAGTCTTTTTACCTTCCTTCATTTTTGGAAATGTTCACGAGATTTGGTCCAAGTAAGTAACATATTTTCCGTTTCACAGTCTCGTGAACGTCATTTCCTAATTCTACATCATGGTCGTCAACTATACAACCTTTATTTGTTCCTTTGGATTGATTAATTCTTTATTGATTGTTCTTGCATCGTCTATTTCTTAGTTTTCACACAAGCATTGATCCTTACCTTTTCGTTTCCCTACCATCTATTCTACCTAATGTGTTTCTTCTCCCTCTTTATTCTCTTCTGAGGCATCTCGTAGTATTGTCATCATCCTACCCTACCGCTTCTCGTTTTCATTACTTGAGAGTCTTGGCTCCCCCCGTCTGGCGCCCCCTCGAGTTTCCAATTTCCAACGAAACCTCTGCTTCTGCTTCCAATTTGCTTCTCCCACATTCTGTCTTGTTTACCGCGCCTCTCCTTGAGTTTGTCGGCGCAGCAGAATGCGCAGCCAGGGTCTTACGTAAGCGCAACGTGGGCAGCAGGTGGACAGCACGCGGTGAAGGGGACATACCGCCCCGCCCCCGCCCGATTACGTCAGCGCCGTGCCCACCGCCACCGCCTCATCCTCCTCACCGCGACCAACGCGGTAATGATGATGACTGGACGCTAATGATGCCCAACACTTGTCGTTTTATCTCTTCTTTTTGGGGAGGGAGTTGATATCTCTTTTTTTTTTCTACGTTCCATCTCGCGGACACAAATCCAAGAAGTCGACGGTTTCTCTCTCTCTCTCTCTCTCTCCCTCCACAAAGAGCATAGCTCACGGTCGACTGGGAGACACCGAAGCACCTGTTAAACACACATTAAATGTCACCTTACGGCCACTGCACCCGGAGGATGCGTGAGCGCCCAACACATCTCGCGGTGAGCCTCGCAAAGGACGCGCTCGAGATGCGCTGTATGGCCTAGTCGGCGCGAAACCTCGAGCCGCTACTTAGCACACGTGCTTTTTACCCAAAAATCCTCCTTGCGAATATTAAGGTACGGACCATTCTTCGTAGGATAATAAGGACTTGCATTTCTCTTCTTATCGAGGGTGAAAACACACGTGTTGGAAATGTCAAGATTTAGTGAAATGGATCAACACAGATTGAGGCTAAAACACGTCTTCACAAAAAAATAATGAATCGTTATCACACTTTTTAGAGTGAATTCTATGAAAGTGTAATTTTTTTCAGGGCTTTTTCCAGCCAACAGCGGGTTACCCTTTACGTCACGGTGAGACGCATATTCGATCTGCACTATACACCAACGGACCTGCGGGCTCCTCTGATCTGAGGTCAGCAGAACGGGAGGCCCTCCGCCTTAACACATACATGAAAGACAAGGGACAAACAACCATCCTCAAGGCGTGACACAAACCCGCGACCCTTCGGACTGAAGCACTGATTTGGTATACGTCCTGGCCCACCTCGGACATCAGGTCGGAATAAAGTGTATATGCATGTAAAAATGTAAAAGATTATCAGTTGAGCTATCAAACGAGTATGTGTCGATACCAAACGTGATATTACCTTGTGTATAATTCATTTCTCTTTTGAACAACCATTGTGTTTGCAACTGCTACCCCAGTAAACAGACATGCGCAGAACCCGTCGGCGGCGACTTCTCGGTACCAGAGCACCGGCCCAGGGAGTGAATCAATGGCGCCGGAACCGGTCACGGGCTCCAATTCACACACGCACCGCCGTCCAGCACGCACGCAAAAAAGCTCTTCTAACCAAACAGCCAACAGCCCGAGAACTTCGTGGCAGCGGCGGCGCGGTTCCCAGTCGTTCCCTCCGCGGACGCAGGACGCACAAGGAAAAAACACGGCCGAGGTGCGTGCGAACGGCCGTGCGTGTGAGTGCGTACGCAACGAGACATCCGCGGACGTGCTTGAGTGAGTGTGTGTGTGTGTGTGTGTGCGTGCGAGCGCGCGTGCAAGGGTGTATGTACGCGAGAGCGTTTATGTGTGAACACAGATTATATGTGTATGAATATGTAGGTGTATGTATGAGTGTGTATGTATGTGATCGCGAGAATGAATATATACAGGAACGCACGTGAATATGTTTTCGCGTGAATATGTGAACGTATGTGCGTTTACGCGCGTGGGCGGGGGAGGAGAATATGCTCGTGAATATGTGAGTTTGCATG
>BOPP01000025.1:3403628-3421028 GCA_017312745.1 Gryllus bimaculatus
AAAGTTCTCAATAACTTAATGTTTACAAAAAAAAATCACATGCAATAACCATTACGAATGTACGAATACACATGCAATAAATTACGGACTCAAATAAAATATCACACTTCCGTGAACGGTGAATATGTATCGCGAGGGTAAATGTAATGAAATCAAAACGTACGCTATTCTTTACCGCTCCTCCCGTCGCCAGGATTTCCTTATAGTAAAGGAAAGAGAACAAAACCCACGGCAGCGGCGCTAGAAAAGAAGGGAGGAGGTCGTGAATGAACGGTGACGGCGGGCGCAGCGGCGGAGGATGAGGGGGGCGGGGGGCCGGGGGGCGGCGCCGCACCGCTTCGCCCCCGCCGCCGCGTCATCGCAATCATTGTCCGTCGGCGCGGAAGCCCGCGCGGGAAGAGAGAAACCTGTCATTTGGCGGCGCGCCGCGGGACGAGCGACGAGCGAAGCAGGCAGGCAGGCAGCTTTCCGTAAAAGAGAGCGCGGAGGATCGGCAGCGCTCCAGCGGAGTTCGTTTCATGAGCGCTATCCTGCGCCATCGCTTTCTCGGAAGCCCGCGTCGGGGCCAAAGCCCGCTCCACGGCACGACGCGACGAGAGAAAGTGCCGGCGCCCGGCGGTTCGGCCGTACGGCGGGGGACGGCCACGCGTGGCGCGGACGACTGGAAGGTGGAGGACGGCAAGATGGGCAAGAAGGAGGAACAGGAAGTCGAAAAGACGGAAGAGCAGAATGGTTACTGTGGAGACAAATGAGAAATGACAACGAAGAAAGAAGATAATGACCAAGAAAAGATAGTGGAACACAGGAAGATGATGAGGGAAGGAGGGGGACGTGAAGGATGAAAAGAAATAAGAGGACGAAGGGATCAGAACAAGGGAAAAAAATAGAAGAAGTTTTAATCAAACATCCACAAGAAAGTTATAGCCTATTAATCTATCAATCGCATCGGTTGGATTGGAGGGGAAGGAGGAGAGTGGTAAGAAGAAAGAAGCTGCGAAATAGAAGGGCAAAAGGGTGGAAAGGAGACTGGAGATGAAGTAGAAGGGGAGAAGGAGGAGGATGGTAAGAAGGAAGATGAAACATAAGAGGTGTAGGAGGTAAGAATAAGAGAGGGGGCGATATTGAAGGGAATGTCGATGAGGAGGGGACAAGGAGAAGGAGGAAAGTAATAAATACAACTTAGGGATGAAGTATAAATGGAGGGGTAGAGGAAAGTAGTAATAAAGTAAATGAAAAGTGTATACCAAACAAAAGTGGTAGTGAGAGTGGTGGGAGAAGGGAGAGGTGATATACAAGGGGAAATGGAGGAGGAGGAGGAGGAGGAGGAGGATATGGGAAGGAGAAGGCCAGTAGAAAGGGAGATGGAGGAGGAGGAGGCCGGGGTGAGGAGATGGGAACGTGGACGAGGCGAGACGAGGCGATGAAGAGCGGGAACGGAGAGGTGGTTCGAGCAGGGTGGTGGGGATGAGTTGGGGGAGGCGGAGGGGCGGGTGGGAACGGAGCGCCGCGGAGGAGGGGAGGCGTCTCCGGCGGTGCGCGTCCGCCGCCCGCGGCGCGCGGACATTCCGCGGCGCTTGCAACACAATTAGTCGCACGCGGCGACGGCGGCAGCGGCGCACAGCCAGCCAACTACGAGTACACACAACTCACGTAACAGCGAACGCCCACGCTGACACACGAAAGCATTAAACCATGACATACTTCCGTCGCTTCCACGAATATGAACGACATTATGACACAGATAAACGTTTCGGATTGCTCATATCTACGGTCATATCATTTGAAATTTTGTTAGCCAGTCACAACACGTTTCTCCTCGGCTGACAAAATCGGTCCAACTGATTTGTCACATGTAACGTGAAGTAGCATTTGAGTGATGTGACTGAAGAGACGCTGTGATGGTACGTCCTGAGCGGAGCCAGGATCTAAAATAAAGAAATTTACGATTATTGTCCGTAAATCCCATATCCGGAAGGCAGCGTTACTGCACCATGTACATTATTTTATTGTCAGTATATTCTATGTTTACTGCGATACGTATTTTTTCTCATCATAATTATAAACTAATGCGACGGAGTTTTTTTTCGCAATACGCCCCGCAAAAATGGAAAAGCCCGTTGCTGCCATCAGACCCTTCGTGAAAAAGAGGGCAATTTCACGTTTGAAATAGTCCGATTACTGGCACGAAGCTGTCAATCGAACCCACGAAGAGTGGGACAAATTTTCAAGTTCAAATGAACGTGGCAGAAGACATTTTGCCATCGAGCACAACAGTATCCTTTACTTAAAAACTTATCTTAACCACACAATTTTTACAACCACCAAGCACCCACGGAGTAGCGACGATTAACAAACTTGGCTTTTGTCGGTTGTAATTCTCGCACCTATGCTACGTACTTAGTTATCATACAAAGGGAAAGAAAGGGGCAATGGCAGGTTTACAACCATTACATACTAAGCTAGTAATCGCGGCTTGTTCGTGTATGGGGATAGGAAAAGGAAAGGGAAGGGAAAAAAGCTGTCCGTAGCCCGTTTGTTAATATACTGCTTCATTTAGCTGGTGCCGATCGAAGAAACCACGGAAAACTACTGATCAGAGCACAGCAGCTGAATTCGACCAAGCTGACAAAAGCTCGTGTCGAAATCCTGCCACTGTGAGGACTCGAACCATAGGACCTCCCGGTCATAGGCTCTGAAATGATATCAGTTGACGCCTGAGCCACCTTTGCCGGTTTAGTTCGGTCGAAGACCGATCCACTGAGAACTGAACTCCCCGTAGCACGTCACACAGTTTTAACTGTTTTTGACGTAAATAAATAAATAAACTGAGGGCTAAAAAGAAGTGGGTGGGGAGCCCCAGCGCAGTCGTGGCTTCCCAGGGAGCATCGCCCAAGGACCCAGGCACTCCCACGGAGAGGAGCACCCCAAGGACGGCGGCGGCGCAAGGAATGCCGGCCATAAAGGAGACAAGCGTAACTGATGCGGACAAGGGAGCAACGCAACTAAAATGGAAATGAGGAGGACATTGGACACAGCCACTGCAAGCAGGGCAGGAGCAGGAAGGGGAAGGGGGACGGGGGCAAAGGATGGGGAGAAATTTGCGATGGTAATGCAGTTGAAGGTCAACGAAATGAAAATTATTCGAGCGAAAGGCGCGTGACACCACGTGTCACGTACTTAACAAATTAGGTAACATGTTTGCCAAAACTCCATTACCATCTGGGACGATATACGACGATTAAGGGTAATGTGTCATGAAGTTGCGAGGGGAGTGCTGAGCTTAAAATTATATCGATGTTTAACGTATCATCGCGTGTGGAGGGTATTGCTCCCACACAGACACATTGGAACTCGCTTTACACGGATTCATTGAATCGTCTCACAAACCCTCTACACTAATTTTCTCATCATTAATTATTATCATCATTAATATTATTACTTTTATCACATTCGTTATTAATATAATACAATTGAAGTGCAGTAATACAACAATGGAAAAAAGAACAAAAAGCACAAATTTAAAATTATAAGATTAATTAAAAATTTATTACA
Organism: Gryllus bimaculatus; assembly: GCA_017312745.1. NCBI lineage: Eukaryota > Metazoa > Arthropoda > Insecta > Orthoptera > Gryllidae > Gryllus > Gryllus bimaculatus. The sequence goes on from BOPP01000025.1 coordinate 3,407,181, forward strand.
ATAAATTTCCCTTTTTAACGATCGAAAATCATTAATAAGTAGTGGTTATTATATATAGATTATAAATCTCAAATGAAATACTATTTCATTTTTTTTAACGAAATGTTGAAACCCATATAATAGAAGAAACATTTTTAATCTATCAAGTTTCTATGTATTGTCTGAAACTCACTTAAAGACTTTTTAGCATCTTCTACCACAAGAATCTTGGGTTCATTCAATAGATACAATCCATTGAGTCGATCTTCAATTATTGTTGACCCCTATAAGCTTTCACTTTACGCAAAGAGGTGAATGACTGTTCTTCATTGCAGATGGTACATAATAGAGTAAGCGAAACGAGTTTTACAAGAGTCAGTGAAGGGAATATTATGGTATAATTTTTATGGAAGAGGATGCACGATCCAAGATTTACGGAAGGCAGTTGCCCCCCACTTCTCTCTGTGGCCACGTCCATGAGCCCGGATGTTCACCTCCGCCGCTGGCTATTCCGGGAACGCAATTAACAACCTCACGCGGAGGGTCCCTTCGCGCACCTTCCCCTCCCCCTCCCTCCCCTTCGGCACACACGAATTCCGGCTCAGGCCCCGTTTCACCCAGGGCACCTCGTTCTGCTTTCCGCTCGTTTAAAAAAAATCCAGATATTAGGAAACTCCACTGTGGGCTTGTTTAAACAGGTCATGATTCAACGTGTTGACTATCCAGATGGAGCTTCGTGAACTCTATTCACTGTCTCATGATGCGAGTCAGGGAATAACTGCTCTTGTAACTACGATCATCTTTTCAACATTTCACAATACTATATAGAATACCTAAATACATCTTCAAAACTTGTTACCTAGAGTCGAATGTGTGTTTTGAAAGTTCGGCATCCCCACTTCTTTCTATACCTTTCTCCGGGGCTGCACATTATTTTCACTGCTCAGAACACGGCAATTAAAAATCCGGCTCCGCAAGTCATCGTTAACAGACGTTCGACTACCGTTTTCCATTCTTGCCTAAATAGTTCGCCCGGATGTTTTAAGGAGACCAGGAGAAATAACCCTATCTGTTATTTTAATACTTAGTTTCAACTTTCATGTGATTGCTAAAATTGTTTTTGTTTAAAGTGGTACCAAAATGGAAAGCATACATCGTTTTCGAGTTTCGAGATATAATTACAATGTCAAATTTCGGGGGAAACTGTGTGTAAAGGCTTCATGATGTCTTATCTCGAATACCAAACATGAATGCGTCTATTAGGTTAGCTCTTACATTGCCACGTCTCTGTTCCACTGTGCTATCCTATGGTGTCACACATGACACTGTAATGGGTCAAGAAGAAATTATTTTCAAATAAATAACATTGCAAAATCGAAATGAATTAACATATACATTTCTGGTATACGTAATGTCATGCAAATGAACATTACTCTTAGCGACTGTGTTCAATAAATATTTCCACTTCTCGTTAAAACTGAATTATCAAGCCCTAAAAGCAGCTTTGATACTCATCCTGAATTACATCATTGCATTTACGAGTACGATTCGTTTCTACTCTAAGTTGAGGCAAAACAAATTGCTACGCAAAAAAGCGTCCACCAATACATGTAGAGTTAATTAATAAACATGATGGGAGAGATTAAATCAGAGAAAAAACATTAATGCCGTATCAAGATATTTCAGACCAGACATATCTCCGTTCCACAACGATTCACTCCAGAAAGCATGAAATGACTACACATATTAAGATGAATTACATCTACAACGGTTGCCATGGTCTCTGAACACACAGCGCAAGCCCGATTGAAGACATGTGCATATGGACTTGCGCTGTTCAGTTCTCTTGTTTGGGAAAAGTGCCTTCGCATGAATGTGAGTGTTGCGCTACGACCACAGTAATAAACCCTTCAGACAGCTTAGACCTCTGATAACAGATCTTTGCATACGTAAGACTTGATGTACGAAACACATTACTCATATTAGATTTCTATTACTACAACCAAGGCAGTCAAAGATAACAGGCAGTGTAGCTAACCACGTCGTGCAGTAACTCCTCCTGTAGACCGCCTTACGTCAACGCCATGTTTTAATGAGACAAAGTTCAGTCGCACGTGAAACAATATAACGAATATTAGTGAACATTATTTGACAATACATATTTTATGTAAGAATAACGATAACAAGGGTTGGTTAGGAAATCAAATGAACCAAATCAAATCAAAAGAAAGTATCAAATGAATAGCAGAAGCAGACAGGAACCGGTGACGGGACTTTTTATCACCGAGGTACGCTCGTAATAGTCTCTGACATCTGAAGATCGCCGCCACTCCTACGCTAGCCCGTATCGTTCGTAAGGTGTGTTACTTCATACTTCGACAATTACCGGTGGTCAGTAGCCTGGTAGTTGTGTGTACATTGCAATACGAATGTGCCACATGACTTTCCCATGTCTCCAATCATCCCCATGAGCAGTAGCGCGAGATCAATACCCACAATGGCCTTAATTATTTTATGACCCAAGAATACAATAGATGGTACGAATTTGCGCAGTTACTTCTAGTAAATAAATATGATCATTTCTTAATTGGAAATTGCACTTTACAGAATCTCTAGCTGGAAACCTGACATTTTCCGACCCCGATGTGCTACTTTCCTCCAAATAAACATTTCACTTAGCTTCTCGAGAATATGCTTTGAGTATCGCAGTGTAACATGAAGAATTTCCCAACATTGTAAAAATAAAAAACAGCGTTAAAGATACGGCGACCATGTTGACGTACAGTCTCTGAGTAGCATCCAAGGTGGTGTCAAAGGCTGCAAGTCGAGTCCCGAGTAAGACATCGTTGCTTTCACTACGTGGTTGTGGCAAGGTTGGTTTCTCGTACCATCGCGTGCCCGACTTGAAACTTCATCCCACCTGTATTTCATTCGCCATCACCATTTACTAATCATTATCTCTCCAAGAGTGTAAAGCAATACTTACTGTGATCGCCTGGCAAGAAAACCCACCACATTCCTGAGCTTAGTGCGAGGGAGAACACTTACATCAGTAAGTGTCCTCACTTGACTAAGCTCAGAAATGAATACGGCACCCAGTCTCTATCAAAGAACGATACATCGCGATAGAATTCAGTAACTCTAATTCATCCACACATCGAATTTTCCTGGTTTCCCTTGGGCTGCTTTTGTAATCTGACAATTTCGGGCCTTGACATGTCGAATTATTGATAACTAACCTTGCAGCCCAAGCGATTCGATTTTCGACGACTTGCCAATGCGATCATTTTGTAAGAAAATTCATATCAATTTTGCTACACATTTTTGTGAAAGCACGCCAACTCCACCAGATGAATCCTCAATTCCTCTTAAACAATTGCTCTCAAGACGTCCCCCGCGCAAACAATTCCGCCGGTTTCGTGATCGAATTTCGCAAGCACCCGAGCACGTTTGCAGAAGCGTCGCGGAGGAGGCGGTGTAGTGAATCGGCCTTTATGAGAGTCGTTTGCGGCGTGGGACGCCGTGGGGCTGACGCGGCGGCGGCGGCGGAGGAGGAAGAACCTCTTTAAGAGGCGGCGCAGGATGGGACGGTGACGGTGATGTGGCAGTGGTAGAAACTGCAGGAGGGAATCCACGGCGGATGGAGAGGCGGCGGGGCGACGGAGTGCGGGACGCAGGAGTGGCGGGACGCAGGAGTGGCGGGGCGACGGCAGGGAGTGGCGGACGGCAGGAGTGGCGGGACGAGCAAGGAGTGGCGGGACGCAGTGGGGCGGGAGGAGGGGCGGGGAGGCAGGAGTGCGGGGACGGCAGGAGTGGCGGGGAGCGGCAGGAGTGGCGGGACGGCAGGAGTGGCGGGACGGCAGGAGTCGGGACGCAGAGTGGCGCGGAGCAGGAGTGGCGGGACGGCAGGAGTGGCGGGGACGGCAGGAGTGGCGGGGACGGCAGGAGTGGGGACGCAGGAGTGGCGACGGCAGGGTGGACGGGACGGTGCAGGAGTGCGGGACGGCAGGAGTGGCGGGACGGCAGAGAGAGTCAGAGTAGGCCGAGAGAGCGGGGGATGGAGAGGGAAGACTGTGGCGAAGGTGGAGGGAGGTGATGACAGTGCAGGGGAGCGAGAGAGATGTCGCGGCCATTAGCTGCAGTGGTCGATGGAAAGCGCCGGCTGGAAGCGCTGCGGTGGTGAGTGGGGTCAGTGGTAGAGAAGAGGCGGTGGCGAAGACTGGTACGAGGCAGGAGGCAGGGCAGCCGCGTGCGTGGAGGCGGTGGGAGCTGTTCCCACGCTGAAGGGGCGGGGCGCCGGGGAACAAAGCCGGTGCAGCCAGGAAGTCGCGCGCCCCACGGGCTTCGCCCCTTCGCTCACTTGCGGTTGCGCACGTACTACTGGGTGTACTGCTGCGACAAACTGCCTCTAAGGCGTTGCTTTCTCCAACGACAACGAAGCGGGTATAAAAACGTTCTAATGAGCCGCGTTGTTTTACACACGATGAAAGCTTTTCACCCCTATCTTCAATTTATCAACAAGTGTTCATCAGATAGGTGACGTTATGTGATGGTGTATGAATGGTTATGATAAGGGTAGAGAGGACGCGACATATTAGAATAGAGATTGCTCAGAAAGTGGGGATGGGCCGGACATACAGCTGGACGCAGGACTGCAAAATGATTGTGATCGCATCGGGAGGATTCAAGGAAAGAGAAAGACGGGAAAAAATAAATATTTTTAGAATGGATCGGAAACTGAATTGTAGGGTATTTGTGCGGGGAGGGGGGTTGAGTCGGGAACTAGTTGGGAAAAGATTGGGAGCGGATTGAGAACAGAAACAACTGAAGGGAGTTGAGGGATTGAGAAGGAAGTGGTAAGAGTGGAAATCTAACGTCCTGAACTTTAGTATGAATAAATTTATTTTGTTCTTGCGTTTTGAAACAACTGGATTGATTTACTGAATGAAGAAACTTCTTCACGCTGTCATTTAGTGGATGTACGTAGAGCGTTAGATGACTGCACTACTTGGGGAAAAGATTATTCTAGTCTCCCAAAAGACCGTATAATATATTGTTCTTGTCGAAAAACTTTCAAGGACCATTATTAGTTTCCGTAAAATATTTTATCAGCACCGTATTATTTAAGGGTTTAAAATTTAGTTAAATGAAGTGAAGAATTGCGGCGTCTGAAAAGGAGCCGCATCAGTCTCTCGCTGTTGAAAAATCATAATATCTCGAATTTAATGAAGAAGTAACCTTAATTTGTTTTATATAAGCCTTGTTTGTGTACAAGAGGAGGTAGTGGCAGTAACAAGATAGGACATACTTCGACCAAAATCGAGATGTTAACATTTCAGAACACCGGGAAGCCTGTTATGGCTTATCTTGTCACTGTCCCAAGCCGTTCCAAATCGTTTTGTCCGACTAGAATTTCAATGCATGTCATTGTGCGGCGCGGCGTGGGTGTTTGCACAGCACACAAGGGCCGGCGCGCCGCAGACGCCCGGCACCGCCGCGCGGAGTGGGGCAGAGCGTAGCCGCAGGGGGCCGGGCTCTCTGAGCGGAGGCCTCGACAGGGCGAGCGAGCGGAGCGGGACGAGGCAAGGGAGAAAGTGAAACGCGGCGGCTTTAGGGCTTTGGAGAGGGTGTTGCTTTGCGGGACGGAATATTCGTGTGGCTGTGTTTAAACAACTATTTGAAACAGTCTTCGTTTTACTATTTCTTCGTTCTTCAACTAATACCTCCTCCTTGTATTTCTTCTTCTAATTCTTTCTTCCTTCTTCTTCTTCCTCCTGTTCTTCCCCTTCTTCTCTTCTATTTCTTCATAATTTTTCTGTGACTGGATTCATAGACAACTACTTTTACGACTTTAAAATATTTTTAAAAAACCAAAGGGACCTTCATACTATTATAATAAAGTTTACAGCAGTATTCGGTTTACTTGGTAATGATAAAACCAACAAAAAATATAGAGAAAATTATTTTTTATATAAATGGGTTAACATTTATTCGTATTCCCGAGAGAAAAAAAGAAATACGTAATGATGCAGTTAAACTGGCAGATTGAAAACACTAATAGGAAATGCAATTATAAAACAGAAAACTCACCTTCAATTGAAGGATCTCTTATTTGAAAATACCAGTATAAACATACGACACAAACAAAAAGAGTAAATAATTATTCACGAAACGTTTGAAAAAAAAGTAGAAAGAAAACAAAACTGTCTAAACCGTTAACACTACCAAGTAATTAATGCTGTACCACCTACTATACATCTGTGTAACGAAATTCAAAAATTAAAGGACACTAGACTACGGAATTATGAAGTTCTATTATGAAAGGTTTTATAAGAATGAATTGATCCCAAGACGAAGTTGATTGCTCCAGAAAGGGATGGACTCTTAGATTTGGTTTCTCTGGAACAGGCCGAAATGCACAGAAGCCAATGAATTTGACATGTCAATCTCTAGTTGGGAATCGTCCCAAGCGTCAGCAACATGGCGCAAGGTGCCCGATGTCTAACGTCTACAACGAGTCTCTTGCTTTGACAAAGGAACAACGTAATTTCTTGTTACGGCCAACTCCGATGTGAGGAAATATCTATCATTCCCATTCCTCTCTCCTCGATTCTGAATCATTTCGATGACCAGGGCTTTCTTACGTGTTTTATCACCGTCCGTAAGTGTTTAGCGCATTGCTATAGAATTCTGCTACAATATTAAGGGAAGCTGCTGTCCTGAACTTGTCTAAATAAGACCTAACAAATGTGCCAACAAATTTTACCCAATATTTTTTTATCAACTTTAACTTAAACGTTCTTATGATTCCTATAACTTTAAACACCAATTCCGAACTAAATGTGTTCCGCGACATTATTTTATCCCAGACAAACTTTATTAATATTTATACGACGCATAAATTGAAACATCTGTCTGATTAGCATCGCAGATTCGCAAATCGCAGGATTTTTAACCTGCTAAAATCAAATTTCTATCTCTGGAGATGACGAACGTCAAAACTCCCGGAAGAGTTTTGCACAGCTCGATGACAGCTATGCTAATCCAAAAATTGTGTCATTCTAAACGACATTTCCCATCCGCCTAATTAGATGCAAAGATCTGACGTTCGCCCGCACCGTAGAAAACTTGCGCTTCAAGTCAAACCAGCTCTCTGCATCTTTATCTCCCGCGGAGGCCCCAAGAGTCGTAACGACGTCTAATCCCATCTCGAAATATAACCGCGTTTATCTTTGATTTGTGCGCGTCTCGCTTTACTATTTCTGTTCTGTTTGAACGAGCGATAGACATCTGATTGACGACGAACGAACTTTTTTTCACTCATGGTCTACCTTCCCCCTCCCAGGCACAATAAACAATTGAAGGTAAACGCTCGTAGCGAGAACAGATGACATTCCAAACACATGGACATTGGCGCATAATAAAAAGTAATTGTTGAAGATGAGACGTCCTGTTCATGTTTTTATCCCAAAAAAAACTAAAGATATGGCTGAAGCAGGTCCAAATACATTACACAAGTACCTCGAACTCCCGAGAAAGTTAGAACGCAAATTAATGAGAAAGTGAGATGGCACGACTGATATTCGAGAGATTGGGACTGCTTTATCAAATCTAGTGGCCGATTTCGTAACTAATAACCCCCACTCTACCCACATTTCTCGCAGACATCGGTCAAGAAAAGTTGCGCGGTCATTAACACGCCTTCGCGGCAGAAGAACTTTCGTTTGGACAGAGTGGAAACCATGAAATTTTGCTCTTGGCCGGATGGTTTTTTGTTTGCGAGTTCCCGTACGTGAACATAAAGCTACTCCTCCCGTCGCACTTCTCTTGTTTAGTGAGAAGTGTAATTCACTTTTAGATGGCACGCAATGAAATGAAATTTTTGAGTTGTTTCGTGGGCGATTAAGAAGAGACGGAATGGTGTGCTTACTCGAAAGACCTGCAAGATAATGCTGAATACGTTATACTCAGAAACTCCAAGAGAAGTTCGGAAGGGAAATCCCTCGACATCCGCCACAATCATCCGACCTGATCGTTGTTGACTAATCATCAGTCCAACATAAAAACGCAACCGAACGCTGCTCTTGCACATACCAAAACAAAAATAAAAAATGTGGGGAAATAGATTGGCATGGACGATGATTTAAATATTTATGTCACAAATTACGTCAGAAGTGCTTGGAATACATTTGAGAGGAAGTTAGGAGAAGAGGTAGAGTGCAAATAACCGTTTATCTTATTTTTCAACTTTTGTTTGATATCCCCCAGCAAAGAAAAACTTTTTGGACAAACCTTGTATATAAGAATAGTAGAAGCCAGGCTGCTGGCCGGGAGCCGGGCATTGCTCTCCGAACTGCTAATTCCTCCCTGCCGGTGACACGCCGGACTTCATATTTCGGAGCGCGACGCTGCGCGTCGGGGCGGGGGAAGGAGGGGCGAGGAGGAGAGGGCTCCGTAAAGCGGCAATTCTTATGCGCGCGGGGGCAAAAAAGCTGCCAAGTGTGTAATGACGACAGCGGCGGCGGCGGCGGCGGCTTCCGGGGGCCCGAGGAGCCCCACGCGAGGTGCGCGGCGGCGGCGTCCGGCCAGAAAAAGGGGCCCTTGGGGGACGCCTGCAGTTGAGGGACGCTCCGTCGCAAACACGCTCTTCCCACAGTTTTGGAAACAAGTCTGCATCGTTGTCCGTGAAACGGACCTAGCGGCTGATTAACATGAGTAACCGATTCAAATCCTATCGGCTGAATAAATGGTGGACACTTAAAAGCAAAGTTGGAAAGAGAGAGGAGAGAGACGACCCAGAGGGTATAATGTAAATATATATATACACACACACACACCGTGTTTTTATGTTATGCAATAACGTAATGCGCCAAACATTAACAAAGTTGCAAATCAAGATTCCATTTGTGAGTTCTACGTTTTTTGTTAACAATTTTGTATTCTGTAGTGTAAAGTGTTGTCTTTGAGTTTATGCAATTGTTGTTTTTTTCAGGCACGTCAATCACAATGGACTGCCCATCAGTGTAGTGAATATTACATAATTTTATATCTTCCATTATTCCAAGGAATTTACCATCCAGGTATCTCCCCCAGCGAGGCACCGCCCCATGGGCTGGCGACATCTACGTCACGCACTCCACATGCGAGGCGAGCGGAGCCGATCGCGCGGCTTCGAGCCTCCGCCCGCGCCGCGCGGACGCAGAGCGCCTTGGACCCGTGCTGTCCCCCCACACCACACACACACACACCGCCGCCGGAATTTGAATTTTTCCTCAATTACGGCGCGCATGACAAATGGCAGTCGGGCAGCCGCGTAATAACCACTGCCCGGCCGCGCGGCGGCGGCGGGCGGCGGCGGCTGGGCAGAGACGGAGGCGGTGGTGTCATTGGCGACGCTGTCGTTAGAGCGGTTTCGCTCGCCATTTCCATATTGGCGGGGATCGAACTGCACCATGAAATACGCGCGCCCCTGCGATTCACACCCGCCACCCTGAGTTGGAGCGATCAGGGGGGATCAGCGTTCATCAGAGGCGATGATGTGCGAAACGTAGACATTTTGGAGATTTACTCTGGGCGAAGGGTGGTTTCCTTAGTGTGTGAATGTTGTTTGCATTGGCGGGGAGGGAGTATCGTACATTACATTCATTCTTTTATTCCCAGGCGATCAAACTGTTCATCATTCAGTTGGTCGATTTATTTAGTTCTGTATTCAATTAATCGATCGCGACCGACCCATTTAGCGGTCTTGCACATTGAGATGGTGGTTTGAATCCGCAATCCCTGTCATTTGTAATGAACTATTTTGTAGTTTTAATCCGTGACCGATAGTTTGTGATTTCATTGTATGAAAATGAATAAACATATTTCATATCGTATATAATAATCCATAATTATTCAACCGAAAGATATTTATTAGTTGACTCGTTCAATTGTTTATTCAATCGTCATCTCTCTGAATTATTCATTCGTAGTCATATGTTCGTTCATTTGCTCATTAATTCATTCATCATACATTGCACAAAGTAATTGTGATCACAGGGGCGCTGCGTTCTTATATCAGAGTGCCCTCTGGAAAAGATCAAAGGCCACTTCATTAGACGCGGTTGATATTTCTTCAGAAAAAACAAGTCATAACACAAAACTAAACAGAGTAATAGATAAACTTTGACCAGATAACTACACGAAGGTTGAAATATCGTGCGTTAGTCATATTGCATATTAAAGCTTGTTGCAAAAGAGACAAATGAGCTTGATGAAGATTTCTATTTCAAAAGTAGTAAAATGGTAAGTCCAATAACGCTGTGAGAAAAGTTCAACAGCTAACATTCTGAAATAAAGGAAACTATACGTGTGAATTAAGAATTATAATGATGTATTCATTGCAGGTAATACGCAGGCTGCTGCAGATTGAAATCATTTTAATTATACTCCGAAATGTTTTCAGTAAGCTACACAATGCATTATGACATAATTGTCAACATTTTTATTGTATTCAAATCGGTTTTAAAACAACAAAATAGACAAGCAAACATGCCCTGGCAATATGCATAGACTAATGTGTTCTTCCAACTAAGTTCGATAACGCAATATGCATGTGTTCTTCGATAGAATTTTTTGAAATTGAGATAGATTTTTTATGCATCAATTGGTAATTTACTCCTGGCGAAGAATTACATTTTGATTTACGTGTAAGCTTCGAAAAAATCTTAAATAACTTGTAGCACATCAGTTTGCCTCACTAAACACAGCAAGCAGTGGTATAAAGTTCAGACTGCTCCCTTTTCATCTTCGAACAACGCGGTTCAAATCCCCATCGATACATTTGGAATTTATGGAGATGAAAGAGGTTTTACGGTTGGTTGTCTGGGGGTTTTTGCGGATCCCTTACTTCATCACTTCATCAGTATTAAAATTATATCAATATCATATATCCATTTTCCATGGTTTCTCCAATCAATATCAGGCGAATGTCTGAGCAGTACCGAAACAAATGGGCCACGGACCGCGCGCGATCTTTCTTTCATCTTTGCCCTCCCTCTTCCCCTATAAACAAACACACACACACACACACACACACACACACACACACACATATGCATTATTCTATGCCACGAGACAGGAGACAAGAGATACTTGGTAGAGGTAAACCCCGCGACCCGAAGTGTAAGACGGAGCCAGGTCTCATGTTATTGTGAGGGCGGAACACTGCCTCATCCCTCAAAGAAGCATTCACTATACTAACAGGACTAATTAGTGTATCCGTTATCGAGTCCGGAAACACGAAACAATCAATCACACATCTATCATAACCTTTCATCTACGTTCTGACCGAAAAAAAAAAGAAGTCTGGAAGATTGACTAATGGGAGAACTACCATATGAAACCTCCTTCCTTCGCACAATCTACCCCGAAATCAGTTTCCTGATTCGTAAGATTGCTGGTTCACCCTGCAGTAAGAATGTAAGCGAAATGACATCCCGAACGGCGTATACTGCTACACACGCTCCCTCCTGACAAGCGCCCCAGAGGGAAGCAAGCGGGGTCGCGCCTGTTGCCGGGGGAAGCGCGCCGTTTTGCAATCTCCCGACAGCCGCCTCGTCCTGTCCTTGGCGCGCGGCGGAGTAGGTCGTCCGGCGATTCGGAGTTACATCACGCGAGATCGTAATGTGCTAATCGACGACACGAGCCCGTTCCCGGAAACGCGCTCGTTCTTATCTCGCGGCGCCGGAAGGAGTTAGGAGGGATTACGTGTGCACTCGTGGGGGTTTCCTCGGCTGACTTTCTCAAGGAACTGAGATGGTTGGATCTTGCCGCGATAACTAAGCTGTATAAATAAATCTTTGTTTGGGTTGTTTAACGTCTCCCAAAAAATCAGACGATTAATAGGGGTATGGCAACTTCGAAGTAACATAAGACGCCAAAAAGCATGGGCAATACATTTTTCTGTGGGATCTTATTTATCGACGATGAGCTAGTCACGCATGTAACAATGACAACAAATAAAAAATTGAATTTCTATTTGCCTCCCCCTCTTCCTCCACCCTTCCATTCTACATCGCCCCTGTTCCTTCTCTCTTGTAATATTCTTTAAGACTTGAAATCGTGCACACATAATGCGTCCACAAGACCCATGACCTCATATTCTAAAAAAAAATTCAAAAAACTCGTAATTGTATCATGACACCGTTCATACTGGCAGTCCATTTCAAATTCCAGCACTGACAAAATTGCACACAAGAGTTAACATACTCTTGCTTTCGCATACCAGAGGAAGACAACGACAAGATGGTCGAAACGTCGGCAACACAGCCTTCGACCCGGCGTCACCCGGACAGCCCAGATCACGTACATGACTCTGGCCGCGGAAGCCTGCGACTTCATTTAAGAGTTAACATACTTTATAGCACTTGACACTCCAAGTCTGTAAAAATGTCCTTAAATTTTTCAATCGTTTTCAGAATATACACATTACGCGTATAATAAGCAGCATGTTGGTTATTTGATAATATTGAGTATTCAAATTACCGTATAAGCTCTTTGTTCGCCCTACGAATTTTTCGGAACATTCTGTAAGGTCAAGAATTTCTGACTAAAGCAGACACTACATAATGCATTTTTTTAAAATAAAATTTGTCCTCTTGTACGTCTACTTGTTTCGATTTCAGTATTAAGCTATTCCATTTTATTTTTTTATTATCAGATTAAAACCTGTAAACAAAATTAACGATCCCCCCCGAAAGCGAAATGTGAGTGTGACGAATCGCAAATATTTCGTAACATGACACATCGCTGTGCGCGCTACCAGGTCACACATAATTCGTTGCGCATAAAAATGTTCGTGAGTATCTCACCGTCTCGCGACGTCACATTATTCAATAGCTGCGCAACCCTGTCAAACGGCATCGGCATTACCTGGCATGCGGCCCGGGCGCAGGTGTCAGTAGTTCACCGTCGCTTGCCTTATACGATCGGGCGTGATCCATATTTCGCACGAGGCGACTGTGAAACACGGGTCCGGACACGCCGAACGTTCTTCGTAGAGATGTTGCTGTGCTTTCGATACAAACAGTACCAATACTCCCTTTTTCCGCTTCTGCTGCATCAAGGTAAATGATCTGAACAGTAAAGGAAAAGTATGTGCGAAATTCCCCATAATTCACATAGAGTACTAAATGTATGCGTACGGTATGTACGACATTAGTTACATTTAATACTTAATTTAATATATAATATTAATAATAATTTTACGTATAATTATATTTACAGATGAATCCCACCAAGATCATATTGCATCATGGAAATACAGAGATAGCAGAACACACTGCCGTCACAATTGAAAACTAAATTCGAATAAGCGTGAGCGAGTGATCGATTAGCATGTGACATAAATCGCCCTCTAGATCCGGCGGGTTAGACGGCTCCGCTATCACTTCGAGGACGAGTTCACATGCGCGCAGAGGTTCCAAAAGTGCCGACGATTGCTGTAAAGCTACCCTGTGCAAAAAGTGCCTATTTCTGGCTCAAAATCACTGGAACAACCGAATTATTATATCATGTACAGATACTAATCGATATTGGCTGCAAAGATAGATAGGTTCGATAAAACCGATACCTGGTTCTGTTGTAGATGCTGATATCAAATAACGCAATACCCCATGGATTCGTCCACCCTCGGACCATACGAGGCGACACGTTAGTATCCCCCTGTCGAGACATTTAAGACATTTCATTCCATGCGAAGCGATCTAATTGAGGAGACACATGAACGGGTGCGCAAGTGGGTGCCGGGAGTGGTCTACATTTGCGTGCGTTTGGAGGCAAGGCTCCTTCCCCTCGTAATGCGCCGGAGGTCGAACGAATCTCGCGGTG
>BOPP01000025.1:3421050-3466802 GCA_017312745.1 Gryllus bimaculatus
GGCGTTGATTCAGCGCGCGCCGCCGGCGCAGGCCGCCCTCTGAGAAGGTCGCTGCGTGCCTCGTGGAGCGTTATTCATTTCCAGCACACGCGATTTCGCAAGATGCCGCAAAAGCAAGGTACGTGGCTGGCTTCCAAGACCACTCCATTCTCGATCAATACCAAACACCCAATCGAAGGCATAATGCCTTTCGGGTTTTAAAGGGAATGGAAATTAGATGCACTGAACAGTGGCTATGATTAGAACTACTTACAGTAAGGCACCAGAGAAAATGGACTAGAAAAGAGGCACGGGATTCAGGATGGATGTTCTTCAATTGATAAGATATTCAACAATACTCTAATTATATATACACACACACATATATATACACACACACACATATATACATACATACATATATATATATATATATATATATATATATATATATATATAGTTAATTGCTTGGGATAGGATAGGTAAAAGCCTTTTGAAAAAAATTATACTAAAAGTGTACTCGTGAATAGGTGAATTTAAATACATTAAATTGAATCTAATTCAGATGTACATATAACGTATTTGCAGAGATAAATATAAAATTTGCAAAATAATTACATAATTTTCAGAAATCTAAACATTCGAGGGAGAAATTAGTTCATGAAAAGCTCTGCACCGTATCACTGAGGCAATAACTACAGAAGTTTCTATATTTTTGTAAAAAAAAAATACCGAAAAATTTTCTTGAGAGAAAAGGAATGACTAGTTTCAATTAATGAACATCAACTGAAAAAAAACAATAATATTGTAATTAAAGAAGATATAATAGTTGATCGTTTGAAATTAAAATTCCAGTCATGCAATCACAAATCACCGCAATTACCGCAGTAATAAAACCGCTGCAAGTATGCATAATTTCGCATTTTCCGCTGACATTTGGAACTGCAGCCCACGTTGCACGCTAAGAGCGGTTTGAGACCGAAGTCTTGGAGAGGGAGGGGCGGAGGCTGTGGAGTCACGCGGACGCGCCGGCCTCCCCATGGGATGGAGCGGAGCGGGGGGAGGGGAGAGGCCGGGCGCGGGAGAATGGCGAAAGGTCGCTGCGAAAACGCGCGTTTCCTCCGAAAAGCGCCTCCGGCCCACATTCGCGGCGCACAGCGTTTCGTCAAGACGAGGGAGTGGGGGAGGGGGCGGCGGCCAGAGCCTGGCTGCCTCCAAACAACCACCCAACGGCGAATACACATGGCACAACTACTGCATTTTATTGGACTGATTTATAATTAAAAAAGTCTAATTCATATGAAGTTGTATATGTGGTGTCATCGGTTCTTTAAGGTTGTTCCATTTTGGAAAATTTCTTTCTATTAGAGAATGATCTACATTTAACATCGGCACCGCGAAATTATTTTTGCAGGAGACTGACGTTGCACGAAGGTATCACGAAGATTGTTTTCTTCATTGACTGTAAGTAATTATTGAAAATAAATTTGCTCGACACTATTGATACGTTCAATAGAAGTTGTAAATAATATTATCCAATAAAGTACATTGAATGGTACATTCAATTGCAGAGCAGAAGAGCAATTGTCGACTTTTTAATCTACGTACATTCTGAATTTTGCAGCAGAATTTGATAAGCATACGTTATAATGTTGACACTACTCTTGTATTCATATTATGATATTCACAGAAATATGCTTAATCTCGCAAGCTCGTGTAAATGACAAAAAGACCGTGCAAAAGGCATCGCATTTAATTTGCTGTCTATTTCTGTGGATTGTTTTACACGAGACCCTCCCCCTTAATGGGAATAAAAATTACCCAACATACATTGATCAGCATCCCTACAATGCAATCTCGTCTATACGGAAACGTTCTAGAAAGATCGCGACGGAGAGCGAGAGGGGCAGAGCGCCTCACGGACACGCAGGCAATAATAAAAAGGCAAAAAAATGGTACGATCGTGATCCACTTCGGCCAGGATCCACCTCATTCGACGGAACGGAGCTGTCGCAAGATTTCGGCGGAGCGGGTCGCGTCGGCGGCGCAGTGGCGTGTAGCTATGCATCAGAGACAAAAGAATGACGGAGGGCGCGTCGCGGGGCCGGGCGGGGCGGAGCGGGCGGCTTCGAAATTTGAGAGTCGAGCGTGGAACATTGCCCCGCCGCGCCCGTCCCCTCCGCGTGCCGATTCCTTTGAGTTCAAGAGCGCCGCGGGGGCGGGGGCGGGCCCAAGCGGCCTCCTCCCCCGCCGGCTTTCGTCACTCGCCCGCGGGCCATCGCGACGCGACCGCGGCACGGCACGGCACGGCGCGGAGCAGCTGCGAAAGCAGCGGGTTTGGAATTGGGGGCGGAGTTGGGAATGGAGGACATTGCTGTAGGAGGGATGCCGAGCGAATCTATAACTCATAGGCCATGATGAAGAGACATGCGTGAGCTGGTCCGGCGCACCGACTTCGGCTCGGTTTGCGCAGCACAAGCTACATGTGATGTGATGTAATGTGATGTGAAGTGTAGTGTAGTGTAGTGGGGGGAAGGGAGTATAGTGTAGGGAAGGGGAGTGCAGTGCAGTGTAGTGTAGTGTTATGTAAACTAGAAGTGAACTTAGAGTTAGCTAGAAATGAATTGGAACTATTATATCGACCCCCTAATTCTAATAGTAAACCCAATTGTAAATGTTGAAAATGTTTAGTAATTCTAATTTTAATTGTTATCATGTTTGCCACCGAGCATTAGCTCAAAACGAACTTTAATAAATCTATCTATCTACATCACGCACCAAGTGATCACCACACGGGCCCTTCCATTGAAATGTTCCATGATGCATGGAAAGTGAGAACTACATTTGCAGAGACAAAGTGACAATTTTTAACCAAAATTAACACGATGAAGGTGTAGTTGGAATAAAGGATGCAGTATTTTGAAAACCTGCTTCACATATGTTTCAATTTCTTGTAAAAAGGTGATAATTTGGTATCTGGCAGTATTTAAAATTCTCGATAACACAGTGACGTAAACTGGTGCACAAATCTCATCGGCTGATGCCGGATAGCCTGCGCAATAGCTCGCCCATATCCTTTCATCACATCATACACACCGAAAATCCGCCGGATTAATCGTAATGTTAAAGAGTAGTAGAGGATAATTTTCCCAACTTCTGGCCTATTCCCGTCAAGAATGTAGCCTCCACCACCACTGCAGTGGTAGGGCGGAAGGGGGCCGACCCTACTCGGCTCCGCGTTTCCCATAATCGTTTAAGGTTACGAAATTATAAGAAAACAGTGTATTGGTTATTTATTGGGGATTGGGGTATTGTTCACTACAAGAGATCCCTCAACGCCTGTGGGCCACGAATGAAAGGTCATCAGTATTATGGTACTAGTGCCAAGCCATATGGTCAAACCTGGAATGGATGAATCGTTTGATGGGCAGGAGGATTTGAAAATGAACGAGGAAACAGAAAAACAACAGGAAGAGGAAATGAAGACTCCAGAGAAAACATTCCACAAATCGGGTTTGCCCACCACTAATTCCACATTGATCTATCGGAATTTGAACCACGGTACCGTGAGTTGTACAGTGAGCGGTCTAAGCAGCACACTAAGGGTCAACTTTTCATCAGGCACTAAGCAAATACACGTTCTTTTAAGACACTCGCATGGCAAAAAAAATTTACCTTACCACGACAAACGAGCACTTCGTCCACTAACGAAAGCGCTTTCCAAAACCCACACGAGTGTTTTCACAATTATGACATTACCGAGGAACCCACTCGCCTCCGCAGCTCGTCGATCGACTGGAATCGATATCCGCCGCGTGATCTCGCAAATCGCCGCCTCGATGTACGCCTCGCGCGTGGGATTCCCCTAATTACCGCGCGGCGCGGGTCGGCGGCTCGTTTGCATTTAAACGCCCGCGTGGCTTGGCAGCGAGCAGCCCCGACCCCGCCCAGCCCGCGTGGGAAACGTCGCACTACTGGCCCTAAGAGGAAAAAAAAAAAAAAAAAAAAAAAAAAAAAAAAAAAAAAAAAAACTCACGCCAAATTAAGATTTAATAACGTAGTGCGCCTTACAGTAACTAACCTCAATACAATCTGGAGACGTGATGGGATTTCAGTATTTATCTTTTGATTTTTTATTTATTTAGAGCGTATAAGTGGGATCATAAATATTCCCTAACACAAAGGAGACCAACTTACTCAATTTACTCAAGAAGGAAGTGTGTGTATATATATATAAGTATATAGTAGTATTATAGATATATATATATATTGAGATTATATTATATATATAGTAGTATATTGAAACGCGTTCGACATACTGTCATGACTTGATGGTTACTGTTATGTGACAAAGTGTGGTTCTTGTACATCTAAACTACAATAATTAACATCGATTGGTTCTGCCTTCAGCTCGTGCTTTGAGTAATCGTGATTGTCAAGGACGAGGAAACTCTTCATATTTAGTTGGCCCAGTGTAGTAGCGTGGCAACATGATTCCATGACTACCATGCAGACCAAGTTAGATCACCCTTTGTAGTTTAAACCTGAGGCATCCATCGTGCCTTGCTACAACTTGTTCCTTCCGCGACACCCACGAAGACGAGACATGCTTTTCAGATCTAAGGTTTATACGCATAGGGCTCAGGCGCAAACGCACATGCATCACTAATAACATAAAAAATAATGCAATTTACACTAATGAATAATAATTAATAATAATAACATAGAATGAATAATAATAGCTCTCGAAAGCTCAGTACCAGCCCACAAAACAAGACGATACGAAGCCGAGGAAAACAAGACAAGAAAAAGCCGGAGAAGCATAGTTGATAAAAAAAAAGGCGTAAAGGAAAAAGAGAGGAAATGATGACAACGAACAATCTGCAAAGGAATGAAGGAAGGAAGGAAATGAAGATGAAGATGAAACGAATTCTACATTTCCTAGTATCCTTTGTCGGCTGAAACGCTTAAATCGAAATCGCTGGAAACACGCCACGCGCTCTGCCGCTATTTCGACCCACAGCGCCTTCAAAGGCAAAATGTATGCCGGCGCCATAAAACAGGGCGCGTTTAATGGATTACTCCTGTACGGCTGCATATCGCGCTGCAAAAGGGAAGCGCATGCAAATGACGACCTCGGCCCGCAATACCCGGCGACGCAGCGCGGCGCCGGCCCCGCGAATCGAGGACGCCAAGCGGGCGATTTGTAAATAGCCCGACGTCGCCCGAGGAGGCGCTCTCCGCGAAAGACATCTGGAAACGAGTGCATGGGTCAAGGGCCGGATTAACCCAGGCTCCAGACCGGTGTTCGCAAAAACTCACTTCGTTATTTAACCCTGAAATTTGCTCGCAGACATCTATTCCGAAAGTTACTACTGCCCATCACTATACTTCGATTGAAACATTGAGTCCGCCGACACTTCATCAGCTGCGTCTCCAATCGGGAGCTTGAACGTCACTATGGTCAGAGACACAGACACTGTGTTTGTATGCGAGCTACTTAATGCAGAGGCCGCCCAATACTTTGCAACACCAAAGTTTGTGACTTCAGCGATAAGAGAAGATACTGCGCACCCAGGCGGCAAAGGATGCAGCAATGAGAGAATCACACCGCCGAATAGTTCCTGTTCCGGGAGTAGTGCAGTGCAGCATAAAAATGTGCACACTATTTATTGGAAGAAAATACCGTTTTCTGCGTTCTGACAAAGCTTTAACACAAGCATTTTATAGATTTTTGTTCGTCATTAGATGAAGCATACGCTGTTCTTTGCTGCGGGTAAATCTGGACATCATCTATATGTTATAGTCTATTTCACATCAATAAGTGTAATAAATAATATCAGTAGTAGGTGAAGTTTGGGAGGGACAATTTGGAGCTACATCTCATTTAATACGGACATCATTAAGAACCATTGATCTGCCGCTTGCGGGGTCTTTTATACGTAATTAATTGATAACCTTACGGCTTCATTTGTTACTCTTTTCATAGTGACGCCCCCTACGTGATGCCTGCCCTACGGAGAAGGAAACTCTACTCCAAGTAACTATGCATTATGCATTATGAGCGGCCGACTTAACGTATAATCGCTTCTAAACTGTGCCATATCGAGAGAGGTAATTTTCAAGTGACCGTCAAACGATGAGAAAGTTCGATGAATTTACATACGCATATGTTTAGTTTCTTTACACGAACTGTATTCTCAATATTCATTTCCACGCGCAAAGAATTCGGTTTCGAAAGACCGTCTTTTACTTTCACATTCCATTCTCAAAAGTGATTCACAAAATCACTGGAACGGGTTGGCAAATTATTCTGTCCGAATCTTCGATTTTAAAATTATGATTATCAGAATGAGGCCAAAAAACGTTCAAAGAGGGGCAAATTTTAAATTTTCTCGAATTCTATATTTAAAAGTTGAATCTAAAATGAAGAAATATAATATTACGATACACTTAAACGCTTGAAATCGTTCAGGGAAGATAATGGTTTCTAAGGGGATAGAAAGATTTTATAGGATTTGAATGGAGTAATTTTCATTCAAGAAGTAATACCATAATACATTACAATATGAGAGAGGATAAATCAAGTATGCCGAATGTTAATACGAGACCATTGATTATTAGAACACTTGTGTGCAAATAACTCTTCACAATTTGATTTTGATTTCGTGAAACTTCACGTAAGATGATCTAAGTGGGAAAGAAAGACTCCCGATTCATCCAGTTCAATTTTTTCGCGGGATTTGTAGGCTTTTATAACGAATGTTTTGATTGATTCCGGGCGTGTTAACTAATAAGGGCATTTCGTCCCGTAAGTGTACTGCATGTTTCT
The DNA here is from genome assembly GCA_017312745.1 of Gryllus bimaculatus. Lineage (NCBI taxonomy): Eukaryota > Metazoa > Arthropoda > Insecta > Orthoptera > Gryllidae > Gryllus > Gryllus bimaculatus. The sequence goes on from BOPP01000025.1 coordinate 3,427,862, forward strand.
TTATCGCGGAATGTAGTGGTGATATTCTCCCGCTGGATGGCGAGATTCAGCGCCAACCTACCCGTTCGCCTTGCGGGGTCTTTCTCCAACCAGGTGTCTCCCACCACCGAGGTACCGCCACAGCAGGGACACGCTCTAACCTTTCGACTGGTCATTCGGCATGTGGTAGTGTAGTGCAAACGAGTGTACGAGTGTGTACGTAAGGGCAGCGGATAGAACAAGGAAGAGGAACGCAAGATCGCACGCGGTCCGTGGCCCGTTTTTTAGGGTACTGCTGCGGCAAATCGCCTGGTGTTGGAGAAACCACGGAGAAATGTAGCTACAATTGAAAATGTTGCCACAGTTCGAACTCCAACCCTAGGACCTCCTGATCGGAGGCACTGCAGTGACATCGACTGAAGTCTTGGGCAACACAAGCCGGTTTTGAATGAATGCAGTGGTCAGTCTGGTCGGTTGGGAAGGTTGGCGACCGCTGCTCTAGGGTGCTCAGCACGAACTTCCCGCAATAGGTTGCTCTCTCCAGACCCTTACTTAAGAATCACTACTTGCAAAGAGACTACGGGACAAGCCTCAGGTTGCGAAAAACTTCTTAGATTAACATTTTAAGAAACTTTTTCAAACTGCTTCGCAAGAAGGGTGCATCACCAGCAGATCAGCCATCGCCAACCCATCAAGAACGGAGGCAATACCACAGACGACGCCGTTAGAAGGTATTGTTACACCGCCAAAAGACCCAATTGATGACCCATCGTGTCACGCAGGGGGCAGAAGACATTTTAATGTACCTCGACGCTCTTAGTGTTTATAGAAGCATGGTGCTTTATCATAAAACCTTGGAAGGTATAAGTATTTTCTGTGTGAGCAAGCGAGTTTCGCGGCGAAACAGCAGACGGACGCATGCGTGCAAGCCAATATCTTAAAGAAATGTGATAAGAGCTACAAGGACAGCTGACATATAATGCTTTCCTGAAATTCTGAGTGTTGGAACGCCGACGTGTGATGACTATGTAATTGTTTCCATTTCAAAATTCATTGACAGAACCATGGAAAGCGGTTTTAGAAAATCGCCAACGACAAAAAATTTGTACTCTCCCATCCCGCGAATGTAACACGAAGGATTTCCATTGCTTCAAACACCAATATAGAAAACGAAGCCTGAAGGTTGAAGGCGGAGAACTCTTAGGACTTTTATCGCAAAACGCCGCTTGCGTGAAGCGCCGCGCCGAGGCGATGCACGCGCACCGGCCGCCGGCGCCGCGCCGCGTCGCCGCGCCCGCCCCACCCGTCCGCGCCGCGCCGCCCACCGCGCCCGCCGCCACCACCGCCGTCTGCGAGCGAAGCCCTCCCTGGAACTGCTCGCCGGTGATTACGCTGGCAACGGATGGAAAGTGCGGCGAGGAGGGGCGGCGGCCCGATACGAATTGCGCGCGGGGCCACACCCCATTGCAGCCCCCATCACTCATCACCATCCCTCACCCGCCCGCCCTGTGTGTCTCCATCAGCCTGCGAGTTGGGATGGTAAACACTCGGAATGAACGCTTCGGACGACACCACTCGCAGAGGCGGTCGGAGATGTAATGCTCATTATACGAGTGTTTCGTTTTGTCCCCTGGCTACAGAGACCAGCGTGGATACAATTCCCAGGCTTCTGAGAGACAAATGAACTGAACACCCTCCCTCCCCACCAAGGGACAAAAACCAAGAGATCATGAGGTCATATTATCTAGCTATAATTTTGCAATATGTTTCTTTATGCTATTGTGAGATGACTTTGTGGATGTAGAAAATGAATTCCGTTAAAAAACAAGAAAATTCCACGGCTGACTATTGTTATTCTAATCATCAGCTGTATGTCTGGGGTCATCATTTATCTTCCTTGGCTGTTAATTCAACGCTATTCGTTTATGCGTGGGAGTTCTGTTACTTTCCTAGTATTGTCGTTTTCTTCAGCCATTCACACAACCCAAGCAGAACATTGAACTAATAACATCACTGGAGCAGCAGGCCCTAAATCTATTCATCACATATGAAGTGTAATTTAAAGACATCTCAAAACGTTTACACAACTAGACTACATTATTTTGTCTCGCGCATCAAAAAGGAATGTCTTCACTACGAATAGCAAACACCGACAATGCTTTCTAAAACTAATAACACCGTAATAATCTCCTCCAAAAAGTTTCAACTTAGAAGAAAGATAATGCGACTTTTATACATTTTTTCATTTTTCTTATTGATATTTTAAGATCAGAATAGGGTATAGTATACTACGTGTCGTATTACACAATGTCTATTTGTTCTCAAAAAACGGCCGCAATTTCCATTTTGTTTCCGAATCGGCAATTGATGCTACACTAGGCCGTCGACACAAGATGGAACCAGCGTGGCGAAGCGCCTGGCCTTCAGGTCATGGCCGGCGCGAAGCGTGGGAAGCACGCCCCCGCAATTATCGGCGCCACGTGAACGCGAAAAGGGCGAGTTTAAAATAATCGATCTCATTAACAATTAGTAGTAAACGTAACATTGTCGTGTTCTAGAATGACGCGGTGTTGGTTCTACTTGAGTAAGAGGAAAAAGAGGGAGAAGAAAAGTGGAAGAAAAAGCAATAGGGAGAAGCAAAAACAAGAGGTATAGGAGAAGCAAAAACAAGAGGAATAGAAGAAGCAAAAACAAGAGGAATAGAAGCAAAAACAATGCACAGAAAGAACGAAAGGGAAGGAACGATGTGTGTGCCCGTGGAGAGCGGATGGTGAGACGCAAGGGAGCTCGGGCGTGGGGGCGTAGGCGAAGGCGCCAAAAGCCCCAGCAGGCAGCGCCCGCCGCACCGCTTCATCGCCACTGGATTCGCTGCCCATGGCCGTTGTCACCTATTTGCCCAACACATAATCCAGACAGGGAATATTTCTCATTACAATTGTGGACGCGGAATCGGTGATGCCATGTACATTTATTGGCACTGAAAAAGAATGTCTGCTAATGGAAGCGCCGTTTATTGATGTCAATACATGTAATATTTAAATATAATAAATATTTAATAATAATGCCCAATATTAATTGAAATTACAGACAGGAGATAAAATGGCAGGATAATTATGATGCACACTAGTATATTCTCAGACATGTAATTCCACCTGAATAATGTCCATTCAAAGGAAATATAACATTAGCTACGTTGAGTAAGCGTCCAAACTTCGCGTTCGAGGTAATAATATACAAAGAAAAACTGTGTTGTAATTCCCGTTGATAATTTTCTTATCATTGCTATTATTCCACCAGCGATTATCTTTGAAAAACTCTCCCAGTTAAGTCACGATTTCTAAAAAATTATATACTTTCTTCCAATCCATGAATAATAATTAACGAACGACTGAATGATGTCGCCATATTCAAAGGCAATTACGAAACCAAACAAATCAAACAATGTGATCGATCACCTGTCTAGACCTGCCGTACATGGAACAATAGGGGAGGACGGCAGGCGAGTCCAGCTCCGATAAGATAAACGAAAGCCCGCTTTCGCAAGAGCTAATTCGGCTGCATTTAAGTCTCTCGAATCGGCCCATCACCCTATCCAGCTGGACCGTTCACCTTAAGAAGGCAGAACACGATTGTCCCACCGTCCGACACGGAAGACAAAAGCATCCAAACGGCCTCCCACGCAACCAAACCACCAACGCGCTCCGCTTCTCGGAGATAATATTCAGGTAGGCATTGTGCGCTCCTTTGTCATCGCGGCCCGGCCCAGCCCAGCCCCGCCCCTCCTCGAGCCAGCTGTGGGCCCCGTCCCCGTTGCCTCCCCTTGCCGCTCTCGCAGCCGCGCTTATCGCCGGCTCCAAACAATGCCTCGGGGCTTGAGGGCAAAGAGCTGCAGCCAAACGCACGACGCGCTCCCAGGTCCGCCATCTCCCGCCTTCCCCTACCCTCGCCACCCTCACTCTCCTCACCCTCAACGTCCTCTTACACGTCACTCTTTTCGTGCAGATGCTCATGCAGAGACTGTACAGAAATGTCATGATCCGAAACTAGAAGGGTAATACCGAAAGTCGTGTTTGTTTACACGGTCTGCACGTTTCGTACGATTTGCCACTACACGCCGCTACGGGCACACTGCTGGCACACAAATGAATTCCTGAATATATTCCTGAATATACTGAGATATACAATACCTATATAAAATATAGGTATTGTATAGGTATTGCGGAGAGTTTTCACTGACATTTCCAATGAAGTAATTATTTGCGTCGTCATTGCCAAAAATATTATTTATTAAAATCGCAGCTTTCGATGGCTTAGCCACATTACCAGTTTTCTGCTGTACGGAAGCCACAAAAACGACTACTATTTCATTCTATATTAAAAGTTATGTTTTAAAGTGTCAATGAAACGTGGGGAGAAAAAATTGAAAGTCCGTCATCGTTGTCGCTACATGCATTGTTATGGGTGCGAAGACATTAGAGAGTGCGCAGAAAAAACGCTCCGAATGGAATAAGACTTGGCTGCAGATGTAAGATTCAGTAACAACACATTTGAAGGAGGCAGTAAAATGAACTCCCCAGAAACAACGAAAACTCGAATCTGCGACAATACTAAAAAATCTCACGAATCGTACCTAACTTAACAGCAAAATTGCAAAAGATGGACCATTTCCGCCGTAAAAAAAAACCATTAGTGAACTCGTATGCAGCTAGAAACGCCAGAGTCAAACTTGAGGTTTTCTGAAAGAAAAAAATCCAACTTATTCAAAAGTTTCCTTGTACAAATCGTGCAGTCTGAACTGTGCGCTTTCTGTACGTCCAATGTGCACGATGATTGGACTGTACCGTGTAAAACTGCCAATATTTTCTCTTTTCTCCCAGCCCAACATAAACCTCTCCAAGAGCTCCACGCCCCAAAATTTTCATTTTCATTCCCGCCCTTTATTCCATCCTCGCCCTACCCTTCCTTCTTGCCTCTCCGCCTCGCGTCCTCCCACCCCCTCTGCGTTCTGTAACACGTTACTCACGCACCTTCCTTCTATTGGTCCCGCCCTCTCCTCTCCGCTCCACACTTGCCCTTCATCCGTTCTCTCCTGGCCCCGCCCTGCCCTGCCTATCCCCGCCTCGCTCCACTCCAAGGCGGAAGACGGCTCGCTCGGGGCACCCGCCTTTGATTGTGTTCGAAACACGTCAGGCAACACCGCTATCCTTTCTATGTTAAATACGTTAAATGCATTTCACGCATGAGACAAAATCTGTCCGAGATGCTGTAGCATTAGCTCAAAACGTCGTGGATCTGATCTTCGCTCTGATTGAAATATAGGTGTAATCAACAATTAATGATTCAACTACAAAAAGGAATAACCTATGAATGTGCCCAGGAAATGCTGAAATACAACAAGACTGAGAAGAAAAAGAACACAAAGATACAGATGGTTTATATAAAGTGCCACACAAAAATTTGGTGGCACGACCAGTGGAGAGTGTTTTCAAGTAGAGGAAAGTCACGAAAGACTTACAAATCAAGAAAGGACAACTAGGAGAAAATGATACAATGGAATGGATTTTCACTCTGCCCAATATTTTCAATGAATGCGGTCAGATAATGAAATTGGCATTATATATGTTCTTGCAACAACTCGCGGTCAGTGACTTCGCGCCAAAACCCTAGGATCTATATGCAGGGACTCTGAGGGCGCAACGTTTCTTTAATCCGCTTTTTTACTCTGCACAGCTACAATTCTGAGAGCATGCCCTCCATATAATCTTTCTTCTATCTTTCTATTTTCATTTTAAACACTGATAAAGAAACAATTCTCAGACGTTGCACACATAGGTTATACAAATTTGAATCTTTTACTTCAATGCATGTGAACTTTTAAGGCTCTAATAATAGTTACCTAAGGCCATGTAAATCGGTCATTTAAATAAGTGATCATTAGTTTAACATTACGATATGACATTTATCGAAACCGTTAAGAAATGAAGTTAATAAGAATTTTAAAAAAATCTTCTGTGAATGTTTGCCATGCATAGGCATTCATGTACTTTCCGGGGTCCACGCATCCTGGGGATATAGCAACCCAATTAGCGGGGTTTCGCTCCCGGTTGCCCTTCGGCGTGCCCAGAAGCGACGGAAGGCAGCGATTGCAGGCTCCCGCGCCGCAACCTGCCCCGGAAGACGCACCGCGAGTGTGTGTGTGTGTGTGTGTCGGTGTGTGTGTGGTGTTGTTGTTTGTTGTGGAGGGAGAGCCGCTACCCCAAGGGTCGCCGCTCCCCCCTACAGCGGACCAACAGGTTCAGAGGGAATCGCCCGACTGCATCCCGAGGTCAGTTTTCCCTCACCCCCGCCACCCAGCTAATCCCCTTTCACTTTTCGTTACCTGAGAAAGCAACAGCCCTACTCCACCCCGTTTCGTTCATCAGATGTTTCGGAAGGAGAAAAAGTTTTAGTTAAGTTTGAATTCATAATTAGCGCATGCAAATGTTCTTGCAGTAGTTCAGAGAAAACCTCGAACACAGTTGAACATGGCAGAATCTTCGGAATTGTTTATGTTATTCAGTGAGGTAAGAAGAGGCTCGTGATAGATGATTTCATGATTTGTTGCCACAAATTTTTAAACGGTTTTCAACGTTGACACTGCTTTAAAAAAGCATACAAATGTTTCTTAAAATCATAAAAGGATAACTTATAATCGACCAATGTTATTATAAGCATAATAAGTGTAATAAATACTTCGCTCAAAATTTCTAGCGAAGTATCAACCCAGTTTGTACAACCCAGAATAGATACCACTCGTCTACACAATGAGCTTTTATGCTCTTATACATTTCTTCTCTAGTTATCCAACTTATTTATCGCACAATTCCTATTAATGTTTCCAACGAATTTCACACAAATATATTTCTGAACATTAACTTGGAATTACGGTCTAAGGCATCTCAAGGATTTTCGCGACCTCTAACCGATATTGCTCCTTCCGTTTTCGTAATACTGGGTAATTCTTGCATAAATGCTGTAATTCCGACTTTGGTAAATTATAAACTACGTTAATCACTCATTACACATCTAATCCAATATATTCACACAAGACCACTATTAGCAGCACGCACAAAATTACCTGAAATTCAGTTCTGTTCAGGACTAGTATGTTGGGGCTGAGACCTTTTTGGTCAAGAGCCAATCCTACAGATTGCAAGCCTCAGAGGCGCAGATGATTGGAGAATCCAACGCATACGCGGAACCTCCAGTTACGGGTTCGCGTCTGCTTAAGGCAAGGGTGATTGCACTCCGTGATTATGGCGTGTACGGCAAAAGCAGCGCGACTTCCCATCAAATCTTCCAATTCATTATTCATCAGTGCACAGCCACACAGGAAATTCAAGATTCACAGCGACTGGAACTTGCTCTTGTGGCTAGATACGGATACATCAGAATACGATTGGAATAAGATCAATAACATTACAGCTATTTTCGAAGAATCTAATAAATATGTTCGGCATTCATTCACCCTGCAGGCAAAATGGTCAACGCCTGTATCGCTGAGCTTACCACATGGCTTGCCACTTGCACATCGACAGTGGAAACTTCGAGAGCAGTAAAGATGAGTGTTGAAAAAGTTGTAACGCAAACAATGCCCATTGCCTGACAGAGCAGTTGAGCAAAAGGCACACAGTTCATATTTGAAAACGGCCATTTACCACCCTTTAGGTTACTCAAGATGTACTCAACAGACGTTGCAACACCTTCCAAAACACATTCGAAGAAACAAATTATTGCTTACTGTAACTTCGAGCAAGCAGACAGACTTCTAATGCTTACGCAGAGAAATTCAAAATACCAAAAATCACATAAATTATCATTCTTGAAAATTATCAAGAGTAATGCGTAATACATACGATTTCTTTAATAATATGTGGTATTCCTAGTTACCCTATACTCTTTCTATAATAGAGAATCATATTAAAACCTCAATTGACTTACCAATTAGCAATCTCGTCACAAACCGAGATGGGTAAGCTTTTCATTATTCGTAGATACTTTCTCACAATTACGCAGATCATTGCTATTACCGCATACACTATTCTTCTAATCTATACTCTAAAATCCTACGTGATCGTCGAGATACGAGATTGTCGTTAACAAAATTGTCGTTTGATCCATCACTAAAAGAACATTCTTAAAGACGTCTATTTAGGATCGTCAGTTGAAGTTTAATTAAAGAGGGGTAGGGGTCAGATGGGGATTAGAAAGAAAGTAAATGCGTTTCACGGTTATTACAAGTCAAATATTACTTTACTCCGCTCTCCACGCCACCTTCTTTCATAGCAGAAATAAAGAATTCTTTACAAAATTTAAGATTATTACAATCGCATTCTATTGAACACACCACATTACACAGAATAAATAAATTATTGATATTTAAGTTTATAATGTCCTTAATTGGATTGTTGGTGAAGTAGATACCTTTTTTATTTTGATAAATAAATAGAGGTATTGTCAAATATTGATACCTGACAATATCTCTATTTATTTATAATGTCCTTAATGTCACGCTGAAAATAGACTATTTACTTCTTCCATCACCAAAACCAGTTGACTGGTTCGAAAGTTACGACATCGGGAACCAACAAATTCCTGGGTGAAAAACACAACCCTCCTTCCTTCGCACAGCCCAGTAACGAAGACGAAATTGCTTTCCGCCTGCCTTACCGGCGCGGCGGGACGATGCAACAAGAAATTACACACAAAACATTCCACGCGTTGTCACTGCCAGCGAGTAGCCAGCCCTCTGCAAACCGCGCGCCTCGTGCGCGAGCCAAACGCTTTACACGGTGTTACGATGCAGGGGTAAGGCAAGCAAGGTGTTAGGAAGAGTTTACACAACAATCCGTGTACGACTGCAACGCAAGTCGGCGAGTGCCGCTGGCACGTATTCGCCAACTAGCGCCGCCTAACGACGTCGTGATTCACCTTATTCGGAGGAGAAAGGTCAATGAGCAAACGCGGCACCCACGCGCCTAGAGCAAACACGCCTCCTAGAGGCAGCGGCTTGACACACGCCCAGCATTCCCGCGGAAGGTCGACATCCACGCGGGAATTGTTTCGCGCCCAAAAATTAAGTGAATATTTGCTTGGAAAATGTAGCATGTGAATAAGCTTCATTTTACGACCACTTTGAGTGAATTACAGATGAGATGATCCTTTGAGATTGTTCGGTTGCTATTAACAAAATTAACATTAGCTCGCAAGCGTTACAACAAAACACCTTCGCAACATCAGGTTTATAAAGAAAACTTTTACCAATTAGATTCATTAAACAAATCTTTGGTGACTATTATATATGATTTGACATGAAATGATAACATTGTACATACCTCTTTATAATTTATCCCTCTTACAATATGTAATGTACTATAGAAGAGTTTCGCAACTACTGTAAGAGGTTGCTGCAAAGAGACGGTTGAAATATATTCGATCTCTAAGCACTATAGCCAAAAATCATACACGGCTACCCATGACACGTGTGGAACGTAGAGAGGCTTACAAGTTCAATATCTCGATTATGCATCAATTGTCACATTAAATTGTACTAAAAAAATAGCTTTTATGGCCATTCGCTGTTTCTTTGTCGTATACTTCGGCATTCGCCATCGTCATCAATTCGTCATTGCGAGTGGCTCAGTTTCTCAGAGGCCCTGCTGCAGAAAGTCGAAATGAGCCTCCTCCCCCCCCCCTTCCATCTGAGATTACTAAACGTGAAATTAAGAGTTTCAAATCGGTATAAGAATATGGCTGGCACAATTGAGAAAACCGTTGAGTGCGATTTGTTTTCTGCTTTTGCGCTCGCCGACCGCTGGACACCATGATTTCCGGTGCGGTGTTCCAGGTGCAACAGCCGTCCACGCTCCTGTTGCATACGATATCGACTCTGGTCCTGCACGAACCAGGCACCAAGAATTCGTTCTCCATATAACAGCGTGTACCTCTGGTCACATTATGTCATACCACCTACGATCCCTCCAGCAGAGTGCGTAATGTCTATATCATAACATCCGTTACTCACCGGCCTACGAAGTCTCAATTCGGCCTGACAGGCACTGACCCCTCACCCGACACGGAATCGAATCGCACACGATGTCCCTAACGACCGCCACCGCCCCCACCACTCCTCGCTTACCCGCGCGGAGAGCCATTGAAATGAGTCGAATCCCGCGCGGCCGAGTCGTTTCAATGGGCTTCGTGACCGTCGAAAACGATTCGTCATGAAAGTCACCGCGCTCACAGAAATGTCACTTGGGCCGTGCGCCGCGCTAGACGGAGATTTCGGGCAATTGAACACTACGACCAAATTACGCACGAACTTCGCGCTTCGCGTCAGAGCTGCTTTCGCTTAATGTTACGCTCATTGCGGATCACAGAAATAACATTTTCGTATACGTTGTAAGAAGAAAGTACTGTAAAAACCGACGATTTTTTATTAAAAAAAACACGTTTTGAAAGTCCCTGATTCAGAAAACTTGGATTTTTTTTCTATATGTAGAATGTTACGTTCTCAAATACGTAGTGTAGAGAGAATCCACTTGATACATAAGAAGTGCATGTTTCTCAAAATTCCTGTCGGAACCTCCTCCTGAGCAACACTAGCGCCTAAACTGTACACAGGATTTTCACAAAAATAGATGTTCCCTGATCTGGATGACGTCAGGGTTCATCGTTTTACAAACTGATTTTAATTTAGAGATAGTTTGTACTTTACGCCAATTAGTGTAACATTTTTATTTACTCTTTTGACATTTTCTAACTAGAAATTATTTTTTTGTAACTCGATGGCTCCGTTTGGTTTGGAGGTTTTCCAGTGATAGCTGAAATGTTAGTGGGGTTGACGTAAGTATAAATTACTTAACTTTTATGAATAATATTAACAGGCATGTGCTATTGTACCATGAATAGTTTTCAATGTCTCGCCTGATGAGTAGGCGCGTTCACTCTCTTGAAACTAAAAGTAGAAGTAGAGAAGGAAGTAATGCACGATTAAGAATTGAAAACAGCTTTATACTCTTCTTTATTCGTCTGTATTCCCGAACAATTTCGGTTCTCTCGTATATTAAATCTTTATAAATGTAAAGAATTTGCCTTCCATATCATCTTTAGAATTTTATTCGCAATATTAATGATGTTTTGCTACATTTTTGGACGATTTCACATTTTTTAATCATTCATAATGAATACAAATAAACCACGAACACCTTCGAGAATTATTTGCACTCGGATAATGAACACCTCACCGAACAAATACCTAAAGCAACGTAGTAAGATTTTACTGCTTGTTACTGCTATCCATGAGCGATTTGTGAAATCACTCCTTGACAGTTGTATACACAATCACTTGCGAAAAATCCTGAAGAACAGAACGGAAATTGGCATTCGACAGATTCTTTATAAGCCCTACAAAACAAAACATGACTGGTGAAAATAGGGTTTGTGTGGGTACGTGTACACGTATGTGAGAATGTATCATTACTATGTCCAAATAATCTATCCCGAAATTATCAGTAACTCCAGAAAATTGTATATTCTCAACAAATTGGTAATAAACCAATGACGGATTAACAATCAATTCGGGTAGCGAACATCGTCTTTGAACGCCAGTCAGACAATTACGTTGATGTCATCCCCGATACCGCCTCAATTCGTCACAGCCTGTCGATTTGATTTGAACGCCACCGACGGCTTCGCGTCCATTCTAACCGCGCTACCCAGCGCAGCGAGAGCGACCCCAGGGCAGCCGCTGGGCTGGACGTGAATGGAGCTAATCCCTATAGGCGAAGCGGCCACACCGGCTGCCTTCCTGTCCGCTGGCTGGCCTGGCTGCCTGCCTGCCGCCGGCCCCCGCCCTCGAGCGGGCGTCGCGTCGCCGCGTACGGGCGGCGCACAGGGGCCGGTCGCCGTGGCACTCGGAGCCGCTTCAATGACGAAACGAGCGCGGTGGCGAGGGAGGCGGAGCGCTGCGCGACTGGAACGACACGCAATGCACCTCGAATCCCAGCACAAGCGCCGCCGGCGGAGCGGGCTCAAGCGGAGAGAGGGAGGGAGTGAGAGGGAGCGAGACAGGCAGGGAGTGGAAAGGGGGCCAGGAGAGGGTGGACGATAATGGGATAGGGTTGCGCGAGCAAGAATGGGGAAGCAGGGAATGGACAGCGTTGCGAGGAGGAGCGGGGAACGAGGAAAGGGGAAACGGGGAGGGGGAATGCGGTGAACGAGGAAAGGGGGACGCAGGAAATGGATAGGAGTGGCGAAAGGGGAGGGGAGGAGTGGGTAAAGGCGGAATGGGAACGGGGGGAATGGGTATGAGTAGTGGTAAAGGAAAGCGGAAAGCGGAGGAGTGAGGAAAGGAGACACGCGGGGAAGTGGGGAATGGGGAGGAGTGGGAAACGTGGAGGAGCGGGCAAGGGGAAATGGAAGGGGGATGGAAGGAGCGGGAAAGTTGGAACGTGAAGGGCGTCGAGAAGGGGCGGGAATGGGTGGAGATCAGGGAGGGGACGGGAGGGGAATAGGTGGAGGGCGGAGAAGGGAGCTAGTGAACTGAAGGAGAGAAACGGGCCAGGGGGGGATCAGCGCTGATGAATGCGGCGAGGGGACCATTCGTGCTACAGTATTCAACGAGCATTTCCGCCTCGATGGTGCATGCCTTGAACTATGAATAAACACCAAATAGTTGACGAGAAGACATTTTAAAGATGAGATTAATATTTCTCTACCTCTTCCAATACCCTTCATACTCGTATGTCATTTAAAATTTGTACAAAATAAATATGTATAAATATATTTTTAAATAAATTAAAATTAATATTTACCACTTCGAAAAAAATCGAAAAAAATAAAATAAGACAAGAAGATTATCTGGAAAAATGGCATTAATTTTATTCCAAAATAATGTATAAATATATCTGCATTAATAATAGGGACTCCGCATTAATTGGATACGAATTGCGTCGGTATGGTAAAATATCTCTTCATTACGTGCTAGTCCCATTTATTTTCTAGTAACTCAAATGCAATATATTCTTAAACAGTATTCACAGTGTTTAATTAATTCAGTTTATTAGATTTAGATTTTCAGGAAGTCCATTATATTGACATTACCATTGTGTTGTTACCGTCAACAATAGCTATGCAATTATTCAAGTCGAATACTGCGTCCCCTCCATTACATACACACATTTCCCAGCTATGTAAAGATTGTTTTACAATTTATATGAGGTGAATTAACGAACGTGTTCTGGTTCAGAGAAAACTTGCTACGGAAAAGTGAGAAGGAAGGATGGGAATTTTCCCTCAACTCAAAGGAGCCAACTGAACTTCGACAAGCACCTGACCTGATGTGCGTCAAAATATGCATGTTCACAGTGTAAAGAAGAGGGTTTCAATGTTGTGACACCCGTCGTGATATAATTTCTCAAAGAAAACTGACAGATGTTTTCAGATTTCCAGTGTAACTATTGAAGTGGGTGACTTCCCAAAATGCGCTCAGCTGCATCGGCTCTGTTTATCTAGGACCGCCCAAACCACAAGAATGTAAGTGTTTACTTCCTTTTTTTGTGTCTCTACCACATTTTGATTTAGGTTTTCATTTTCCTGGCCTCCATTCATAAATTTATGTTCACTTTTCTGTTCATTATCTCTCCCAGATCCGAATAACCGCTAACATCAGTAGAAATGAACACCAAAGTAAATTTTTGCAGGCAACGGCTATGACATCGCAAGTAGTAACGTCAAATCGTGGGACTGAATATTCGTTTAAAACAATTACACTAATGAACCTGCACACTAGCATTCGAAACTGTATTGAAAACATTATCAACAGGTTGTGATACATTTTACTATGAAGAGTTGTTAAGAAAAGTGTTTGAAAAATTGTATACGAAATCGATTCATGCATGTCTAGTTGGAGCCAAAATGGCGTTATTTGACGAATGAGAAATTACACATTCTCCTCCATACTTTACTCTTGAGATATTAATTCAGATTATAAAAGGTCATCGATGAGTTTTCGTAATCAAATGAGAGTCAAATTCCACTTTAGGCTGTCAGAGAAATGATGAACTGTCCTTAATTATAATGTTTGTATCTGAACATAAACAGCATTGTTGATGGCAAAATTATTTTTATTTAAAGAAATCTCCAGTGTCAACAAACATTTTAAACCTCCTAATGGTACAAGTTTTGGCAGAAGTTTTATGTTCAGAAATTAGACGACGGTAAGATTTTGAGTTTCTCCAGCGTAGAGAGACGATATAAAGATTTCAGTCATATGTAGAACGCGGGTGACAAACCCGCGCAATTGAACTGGGTGCATTCATTAGTGCGCCACAGCTATTTCTACGATTATTAACATCCCAAAATAAGCTCTTTGGCTATCGAAGAGTCCAGGCTTGCGAGTTTCAACTCAATGTATGACGAAACTGTTGACTGAAAGTCAAAAATGAATAAATTATGAAAATTATTATCACGTTTTTAAAAATGTAGGGCTTGTAATAACCATTTTCAGGTAAAATATCATGTTAGACAAGGAATATTGATTAAAATAACATATCCTGATTCGTGAATGGCCTATCCATGACGACAGTAATGAAAATAGATACTTCGATACTTTGTTCCATCGACGTTGTCGTTATAGAAATATCAAATTGAATCGAGAATCGCAACTCCTAACGGGGCGACATCCATCCGACACGAGGCGCTCTCTCAAAGGCTTTCCACAGCACGCCGCCCAGTTATGCGGAACGGCGCGACTCCATTTCAATGGCAGCTCGCGATGCTCTCGGGCTCGACATTCTTTTGTTTCAGTCGCGCCGCCGCTCGCTCGTAAATCGAATCGACACACGCGGAAGTCCTGCACGTAAACAAAGCCTCCCCAACACAGATGTGGCTAGGCAAATGTGTGCTCACGCCAAACAAAAACCTCACACAGCTAGATAGCTAGGTAGAATTCACACGCTGTGAAGAGGAGAATTTCGGCGACCGGCGCCTCTCACCAGCAGTTTTCCGTGGTTACTCCAATCACAATCAGGCGCATTTCGGGCAAGTACCCTACGGGTCGCGGACAGTCCGCGATCTTCCCTTCCTCATTGTCCCCTCTTCTCCCCTTACACATACACTCAATGCCCCTTCGCAATGCAAACATAATCATAAGCATGACGTTAACATAAAAGACTACGCCCATAAGCGGAGTCATTCACAATGCGTTCGCATAAGAATAACATGTAAGACGTTAACGTAAAAACTTGCAAGCTTCAAGCTTCTGTGCTTATGCTTAACTAAGACATAAAATATGAACAAATCACACAACGGAAACTCAAATTGGAGAATCGAAATACTACCCGACCACTCCATGTCGACAGGCCAGACTCGTAGTTGCGACACCCCGCTTGGGGAGATATTTGAAGTGAGGACTTTTCCCCCCAAGCGGACGTGTAGATCAGCACCGGATCACATCGATCAGCGGGAGGGGGAGACACCGCAATCTCCCGGGATAAAACATTCACTACAGTCACCGACGCGACTTATGTGCCCGGCAACATCAATCACAATTGCAAAGACAAAAAGTACAAAATTAAGTTACAGTAAAATGCAAACTTACACACATTAAACTTCTGGATATACTTTAAGTTGACTTTTCGAATGATGAAAATCAGTACTCTCTCCAACAGAAGTGGTTAGGCAAACGCGCGCGTAAGGCAAGCTAAAAAACATAAGTGTAAAAGCACGATTTTGCCTTTACACTTATAGCCTTATACATTTTGCGAAGGGAGAGTGGGAAGGAAGAGTGTTGAACCAGGAACCGTGTCTAAAGTATTTTTAATAAGTCTGAAAAATCAGACTAGAATTTCCCGGTAAATTTGTACTAGACAGTAACACTTGTGATTATTCATAAAATCTTTTTTAGTGAGAGTTAAAATACACAAGGCGTAGAATTAATCAGCGGCATATCAGCAGAAGTTGAAGTTTCTCATATTGGCTTCTGGACCAGCTCTTTTCCATGCTTCAACCTGCCCGATGAAGCTCAATATATTAAACACCAAACGATCAGACATCTGTCTTCATTAGTGTTAACAAGAACACAAACACCCCACCATATCCGCATAGTTTTCTTACATGTTGTAACAGTTTTCCGCGGATACGTCATAAACTAGCTTCATCCAAAGCCAACCGCGAAACGAGTTGCGCAATACTCGGCTTCGCTCCATTCAGGCACATTCCTTTCTCGGAGGAACACGCAACCGCAAGATCAGGGACACATCAACTTTCCACTGAAAAATGGCGAGAATCCACACTCGAGCGGCACTTATCTTATTCATCTGAACACGGCCATGTACGTGGTCACATGCATTATCTGGAGGTCATTTATTTTCAAGGTTTCAGTGGACAGGTGTCCACGTGTAGTAAGAGTATGTAGGGCAATCTGATTGTTTGGAAATCCAAGCAGATCTATTATTTACGCTTCAAAAGTCTCAGACGTGTCTATGTTCGTGTGTTGAGTTTTTTGTTTGATACGCAGGGACGCAAAACATTTTAGACAAAATGACGTTTGAGGTCATTTCAAACTTCATCTTGCTCTAGCGCAATGGGAATCCTGCGATCTTTAACATCGCGATTATTCCATGTTCCACTGTTCTCTGTCCCGCATCCTATAGCCTTCGCGCCAAACAATGGATGCAGAAAAAACACGTTAACTACTAATCACGATTCTTCATGAAGGACGGCACAACATGGAACGAAACTGAGTCAGTGTACAAGTGGAGTAGTGGTTCACCTCCCCTCTCCGGATGCTTCCATAAACCTTCACTAGACAGAATTTCACCTAACAACGCTGACCTTCGACGATCACGTCACCTCCGGGCAACTGACAAACAGCACGTCACTCGAAACGCCTTTTGAATAAACATATTGAACAATCAATTTCCCAGACCTATCACATTTAACGCAGTACAAAAATCGTACTTCGGAAAATTGGATCTAAGAACGCATTCAACATTTTAATGTCAACGTTTATTTAACAACGGCACCCTGCGATTTTAGATACTCTAAAGAGTTATAATTACAAATCAAAAGAGAAACTGGGGCCGAAAGGTTTTACCGAAATACTTATGCCCCACTACGGCCTCGTCTAAAAGCAACCATTTTATATATTTATGTCTTCGTTTATGAAATGAATATTTTATCGTCCACTTCTACAACTGCTACCATTAACGAGACTTGGATGATTGCGAATCTACTGCACGTGAAATGTGAATAATTATACTTAGATTTTTTTAGTGGCCAATGATATTAGATCATTGTTACACCTCCTGCCTTATAAAACGAATATTTTTAATGAATTCACGAACGCCCTTCTCAACGGGGCTTGTGGCCTTAGAAACGTGCTTACCACTGTTAAAAATATTTACTTTATAAGGCAGGAGATGTAGGTATTACCTAATGTCATCGGCCAATACCGAAAAATCGACGTATAAGAGACGGTCCCAAAAAAGACAAGAGAGCATATTTCACGTTGCGAGTCCGGCGTGGGCGAGGAGACTAGGCGGGGAGAGTGGAGTGCCATTGCCGCCAGCGTCGGAATCTGTTGCGGCGCGAGGCACCGCCCGCTCCGAATCGCGAACAATTGAGGCGCGGCGCGCGCGAAATGGGAAAACGGCCGCGAATCGAGACCGCCTCCGTCGCGCACGCTCCCTTCGTCGACGACCACGCCTTTCACTCCGACTCCGGGCGGGCCCCTCGCCACCAGCTGTCGCCACGTGGCCCGCCACGAGGAAATTTTAGCGAAACGGAGAAAAAAATATTATATTTATCATCATCATCATGATGATGCATAAGAAGAGGAAGTCAACAACTCTGCCTTTCCGCTCTCCCGGACTTGTTTTCTGCAATACTATACGGCGATTGATGCAAGTCTGCCCCTGCTATCAGCTATTGACCGTTTCATCCTATTGGGAGCTTGAACGTCACCATAGTGGCGTCACAAGCTCCCTATTGGATGAAACTATCAATAGCTGATACCTGTGAAAATCGCAGTGTAGTATGTTATAACCAGGGCTCGGATTTTGATGACACGTCATCTTTCCATTGGTGCGTTTTGGTAACTTGTAAATTAATGTTTATCACGACATACAGACTATAGAAATGCAGTTATTGGATCATTTTTTGCCATGTTTCAATTTTTAGGTATTTTCTTTCGATCTTTCCGTCATTTTCACAAAAATTTGTTTTCTTTTCGGATTTCCATTTGTGAATGTTTCGTAAATTTACAATGACACACTATCACAATTTTTTTATTTTATCATCAGTTTATGACGAAATTCACTTTTCCTGTAGATTCTGTTTTTCGAACTATCAAAATGACACGGATCATCGGGAACCTTTGAAAACTGACGGTTGCAAAGTTCGGAGTAAAGCATTACATTTCCTCCGAATGTAAATACTATATTAATATAATTTTATATAAATAAATTGTATTTAAAACAGTAAAATTCATTGAATAAATAAACATTTTTATTCACATTTTTGAAAAAAAAGAAAAAAGAAAGATAAATTCTCTCTAATTTTTAAGTCTTTTTATAGGTCATTTTCCTCTTATTTTCAAATAATTTTATAGATAGATAACAGAGAATTTTTAGTTCATCAGAATGCGAGCCCTGGTTATGACGCACAATCCTAATCGTATTGTCGCGTAAAAATATGTTTTAACAGTCTACATTAATTATGTTCATATTTAGGTCAAAGCAAACTTTGATTGCACAGTAACAAGTAAATATCAATCACAAAAATAATCACCAGAAACGTATCCCGATGGCTGCGTGGGTAAAAGTACACTAACAAAAATATAAAACCAGGTAACAATATTCTAATTTGATTTCACCAGTTCATAAGCTAAAATAAATAATCAATTTCAGAAATATTTGAAAAATGTGCCTTCTAAAAAATAAACAAATTCCAAATATGCATTGCATTCAAACTTCAGACCCGAAATTTCATTTACATAAAGAATTCCTCGATACGCGAAACAATACTATATTTCTGAACAACGTGCCTTTATTAACTTTCATACCAAAAAGGTACAAAAATGGCACCAGTTACGAGCAAACATCCTAATCACTGCTGCAGATAAACAAACTAAACAACCTAAAAACGACAACGAAAAATCTTTTGAACGAAAACCACATTTTCCTTCGCACAAAACAGCCGAGATATCCCGAAACAGCGCTCTCCCGTTTTTAGAAATTCAAATCTAGTATGTGGCGCATTTAATTGGACAGGCCCTAGGGCCGAACGGCATTCCATTCCCAGTTAATGATCGCAACAGACGCAGCGCCGGGACGCTTATCACAGCGGGCTACGAGGCCCACGCTGACCCTGCAACGAAAGCAGCCCCCACAAAAACGGGCAGGGTTGGCTACATTTCCCCGTGCAATAAAAACCGCTTAAAATAACTTAAAACCGTTTAAAACGACATTTAAACGAATTTTTAAATTGCTTCAAATACAATAACAAAACTTACAATTTTATTATCTATTTATTTGATTTGAAAATTCTAATTTAATTTCAACAATGCAACAGACAAGTTCGAAACAACACACACACACACACACACACACACACGCACACACAAAACTGACAATAAAATACTAACTTCACTTGCTAGTATTGAAAATTCCAGCAACAAACCAATAGAGAGCCAACTCAAGCCCAAAATAAACTTACAGTAAAAAATCAAATGTTAAAGCGGGAGTATGTGTATGGAGGGGAGCTTGTATGCACCTGGCTTTAATTTTCAAGTATGGTTTAATAGCTGTGGATGATAGTCAATATTTTATATGAAACGAATTTAAAAAATAAGTTACCTCAATACCTCCACCCCTAAAAAAAACACGTTTTTTCTACTCTAGGTGATTTCCAAACCTTAAAGCCATACATTTCGGGCAGTGCTCGGCTAATCAGGAGACTAAAAGAGTACCTCAAAGGTAAATGGCATCAAGTCACAATTTTAATTTTGCAAGATAGCCGTTTAAATGAATTTCATTTCTTGTGAATTTACTGTTATCTTTAAATTAAATTTTTCTTATCCACATTGTTTTGCAGTCCAAAAACTGTCCCGTTGTTTATAGAGCAGTAAAAAAAGAATGCAAACTTGTAAATATTGCATGTGCAAGGAAAAGTTTTGAACTAATGATATAAATTCACATAGTATATACTCGTAATATTAAAGTATTTAAAAAAATTATAATGTAAAGATTGACTATTTTATTTTACAACAAACACTTCAATGTATTCGATGCAATTTACATTCATTCATTTAATAATCCCCGCTTAATGTTGTGTAGTAACGGCACGCTTGTCTTTTCGCATATGAACATGTTAAGCGAATAAATCTCTTCTGAAGTTTGAAAATTTAGAAACGAGTAGCGTGAAGAGTTTCTTCCATGTCGTTGAGATGAATGTGTAAAAATTTCCAGACCGAATTTCGTGAAAAACTCAACAAAAGACAACATACCATACATTTAGCTGCAAAATTGCATATGATAGCAACGAGTGTTGTTGAAAAAATCTATAATCAGAATTCTTCGCTTGCAAGCAATAGAAAATAGTTTGCTTCGGAAAAAAAAGTAATTTGATGCAATAATCCTGTCGACTAATCATCAACAACACTCCTTTCGCATCTAGCGAAATGAGGTTTCGAAAAGACGTGCATGCATAACAAGTATTGTAACGAGCCAACTTTGAAATAGTAATTTTTGGTAATTTAACATAATATTTCT
Organism: Gryllus bimaculatus; assembly: GCA_017312745.1. Lineage (NCBI taxonomy): Eukaryota > Metazoa > Arthropoda > Insecta > Orthoptera > Gryllidae > Gryllus > Gryllus bimaculatus. The sequence continues at coordinate 3,448,654 of BOPP01000025.1, forward strand.
TATATTCAATAGCGCATATTAATTTTTGTAACACATACACACTTGAAGGTAACAATTCAAACCATTAAAATTGCGGAAAACAGATTTTTATTTACACGTGAAAGTGGAAATCAGTTTATCATGTTCTTGTAAAAGCAATTAAAATACGATTATGCTTCGCGAGGCCGGCAATGCTGCTGCCAGCTGATTGCAGCAGCTGGAATGTGACGAAGAGGGCCGCCTCAGTTTGCCTGGCTGAATCTTTTTCTGCTGAGACATTGTATGCCCCCTTTCCGAAAGAATTCCGCCCAAAACATTAAAAACTACTATTCTTTAATCTACAAGATGAAAAAAGAAATACAAAACACTATACCACATTGTGGCAAAGATTTTTATAGCCCAACAATCCAAATTACAACTCCTCAACTACTTTTGATATGTGAAATTGATAACGAATTCACTGAACTGAAAGAGATCGCTATTTAACAAAAATAAATAAAAAGGCACTCAGGCTGCATTCAATGTATGTAAACGTACATTTAATATTGCTGTTATTGCTCCACGTACTACATCAGCGTTTAATGAATTATACTTCAAAAAATTAAAATTAACAAGAAAATATTGTTTTAAGCATAATGTACAATTTCCTATCAGAACAGGAGGAACCCCAAAGTGCTGCAATACCCAAAGGAAACCTATTATATTGGTGGCTACGTCAGAAAATAATTTTATTTCCGAAATCAAAAGCTAAACGAGAGCAGTATTTCGCGAGTTCAACCGAGTTTTAGAGCTAACTTATTACGTTAATCAGAATTTTACATTTCTACATTACCAAACTCTCTTCTAAGGATAGGCCAATAGTGCAACTGCGGTTGTATGCTATTTCTCAAGGACAATCAAGTCACGAAAACCAACAAACCAAAAATTAAATTAAAAGTATTTGAAATTAATTTCAAACAATTAAACAATACATATAATAATTACGAATATAAAATTGCAAGAACATTGCGCGTTTTCCAAAGTGTTTGACGAGAAATTTTCACAGTTGTCAGATATAAGCGAAAACAAACAAAACCAGAAAACTATCAAAACAACTAAACTTATTCAAGTACGTAGAACGCTAGCGAATCATCGCTCGAAGACCATTGGGTCCAATTCACAAGTCCTCAAAAGTCACACATCCGATCGCACACTGTTTATGTACGAAACATCAGAAGCACAACTTTGGCTTTCGCGGTCTGGCGCGTAATAAAATGTGGCAATGGCATTCGTTTAATTTTATCAAACAAGTACATAATGAATGTTAACCATGCTCAATATTTTAATCAAAACGAAATTAAGTAGAAAATAATTTACATGATTACAAGTTAAATTTCCAAAAAGAGAAACGTTAGAGAAAACAGTGAAAAACAAAGTTCCCTTCAGCATCCCTGCCGAGTAAAGAATTTTCATGCACCTGTCTCGTATTCAACGAAAACAGCGATAAACTAGATGAAACACTGACATGCCCTAAACAACCTTGCCCTTCAAACTGTATGTCATGCAACCTAAGCCATAATACGAGAACACAAAACTCACCCTGTTGCTTTCCAGCGCCTCGGCACTGTGCTCTTCTTTCTGGCGGAAACAATTGGTGCATTTGCTCTTATTGAAGATGTTCGGCGCAAATTTCCTGCACTCGGACCTCATCAGTGCTGCTGACATGATGTCACACACTTTGACACAACCTGCAGTAGCATTTATTCACAAAAATGAACGAACACAGAATTTTCACAACAAACATATTTATAAATTCCACAAATTGAAGTGATTTTCTTCATGAGTGACACTACTTTGACGTTCGAAGTTGCAACAAGACACCCGTTATGTGGTCCCACTTCTCAGCGAAATTCGTACATGTCACTTTGTACCTATTCAGGCACGCCGGTTGTAAAACATCCACCTCAACACGTGGCTTTCACGCTGCCTTATTCACTCCAAACACTATTTCAGGCTCTTCACAGGGAGTTTTCTTTAACCAAAACAACGTCCCATGCCGTTCCACAAACCACAACATGCACGTTCCCGCGACCCCACTTCACGCACACAACATTCTCCGACCGTTCACACAAATGGACTGAGCTGGGACCGAGAGCACTGCTGAGTTGCGTTGACGCGCGAGCTCTGAGCGGATAGCGCTTAAGAAAATAGTTCGCAACATAAACCTTCCCTTATGACTAACAAGTTTCTTTAACAAACAAAATTACTTGTAATTGATTTTCTATTTTAAAATAATCCAAATGTTGAATGTTTAATACTCACAATATGTAATAATTATGGCACGAAGAACATACTGTATCCTTCCGCTACAGAGACGAAACAGGTGAACGAGGACTCCAAACCCCGCGATAATCCCGTTTGTACCATCTGAGATGTTTGTGAATTGGACTAAATAAAAATTATATCGAATGTGAATCCACTTATTCCAAAGGAAACATATTTGCGCAAATGTTTTTATTTCATTCATGTGATGAAAATATATCTAAAGGCCCCGAAAATGAGGTCTTAAACAAATATACCATCTCACTAATTTTCGTTCTTTTTTTAGCATTATTGCTTAATTTCAATCTGAATTTAATTTCAAAAGACATTTTTTCTATTTTATAAATTAACAAATTAATTCACACGTACCCCGCATATTTTTAAAGAGATGCAAGTCGATAACGTTCTTCCGATAATATTTTGTCAGATCGATAGTTGTTTTTTTTGTTTTGTTTTTTTTATTCAAAAACTATGAGAAAAATATTAAGAATGTACCTCATGCATAATCATTTTCAAAATGTTCAAGCAGAGAAATCTTCCGGCATCTGCAAGTAGTAACCGACTTCGAGAAGCTCGTGCCATTAGACGCCACCTAGTGGTGAAAATACGAAACATACTGATTCAACAGGTTCGCCAACATAGCAATGAACTGCGTGGAAGTGGCATGCTGTGTGACAGCTGGGGCGCGATACTTAAACATCACGAATGAAATGTAAAATCGAACGTATTGGTCATAGAGTTATTTCACTCCAGTTGGGTGGATTTTAGAATAATGGATAGTGGGTAGAGCTGGGTAACAGCAAATGGCAATTTTTTTGCCACATTCCTATTACTTTTCTATTCATGTAATAACTAGGAAGTCGATTTTAATGAAATTATTTTTTTTTCACTTTGTAACAATACCCATTAGTAGAGACATTAATTTTATGTTATGATAAAAGTAAATGAGCCATTTTTATATGACTTTTTTGCATTTTTCGTCCATTTGCAAAATAATGTACGTGTATTGTATGTGGATTTTTATAGTAAACTGTTGATACTCATATATGAAGAACATCATTCCTTCATTGTGTATTTTAATTGTAGGCATTTGCAATGTTCAGTAGCGGTTTTATGAAAAGGCAAAGAGCCAAATCAAGCCAAGCCAAGAGCAGCAAGATTTGGATAGGCGGCAAATTTTCGGTGCAACATTTTTTTTAGATAATGATGTTTATTGAATGTTAAATTGAATTTAGTAATATAATAATTTTATGAACATTTTTACGTTTTTTGTAATGTTGGTGAAGTTTTGGAAATAAATCGCCGCAGGATTAGCTCCTATTTCTACGAAGAACCGACCTTTACACATTATTTCCAAATTCTATTATCGCATTTCGCATGTATTTGTGTACACATACTTCAAATTGTTTGCCTGAAGGACATTTTTTGTTTTCAAAATATCAAAATATCATCGTATCAAAAACTACTTAAGATCAATAATGGGCAAAAGTAGATCAAATTCACTTTACATTTTAGCATAAAAAATTTTTTTAAATCCAAATAGATTGTGATATTCTCAACATATTTGTAAACCAAAAAGTTCGGTGAAATCAATATTGTAATGTTACTTTATAATACATTATTAATGTATGATTAAAAGCAGTTTTAAACTAAACTGCAATATAATTTATTTGTAATAATAATTACATATTTTCTGCCTTGTAACATTAAAATCAAATTTAAATTAAATTAAAATTAACCTGGGGAGTGGACGCCAAATTGTTTGTCTAGGGCAGCAAATTATATCAATCCGCCACTGGCAATGTTAAAAAACCTAGCCGATACGCCGCTTTGCCCAGATACTTACCAGTCACAATATTATGTAGTGTCTCCCTCCCCAAATAAAAATTTGCTGCCCCTGTATACCCTATCCGGCCTACCTCGTCCTTCGTGTCCAGTCCGTCAGTCCCTTCCGCTCTATCTATTCCTCCCACTCACCAGTCATCGCGCTTCGCCTGCTCCTTCCGCTCTGCGCGCTGCTGCTCGGCCTTCCCGGCTTTTCCGCTCCTCTCACTTCTTCGCTCATTCCACTCTGCCCGCTCCTTGCTCTCCTTCCGCTCCTCCTGCTCTTTCGCACCACTCGCTCCGTTCGCCCTCGAAGGTTCCGCCCGCTCTCGCCTCTCCATCCGCGCGCGCACGGCCTCGACCTATGCCCTGCCCGACCCGGCCAGGTAACTGTGCCCTCTGCTTGTTGGGTATTGAATTTAACTAAATATTTGCACGTAAGCTTCCGCGGCTCGAATCCATAAATTCTCGGCTACCCGGAAGACGCCGCGTCGTTGGCTGAGAGGCCGACGTATAGTACATAACACCAGGATAGTATATACCACCGGGCGCGTAGCGCCGCAGTGTCACTGCCCTGAGGAAGCCTGCGACATGTCAGGCGAAACGTAGGCCTCCCAGCCAAAGACGCGACGTCTCCCAGATAGCCGAGAATTTCACTAAATATTGTTTAAAAAACTATGGCGTTTTTTATTCTCGGTCATTCAAAAGTATTTGTTCCACATTTGGCGGCATTAAATCTCGTCAGTAATAATTCGTCAGTAATAAAGAGACAATGGAGGCTCTTTGTTTAATAAATAAAGACTTGCAGGAATCACGTGGATGGGATTTGCTTATTCTTTCCTTTAATCCTTTTAGGTACTCTAAAACTCTGGGAACTGTAGGATGTATTTTACCACAACATTATGAAATGTCTAAGATAAAGAACTTTTTCAAAAAACACACCAGTAGTATGGAAGCTGACTTTATTTAAAATAACTATGAGTGCCTAGCGTAATGAATTTAATTTTGTGTTCAATTAAATGGATATTTTTTATCAGATTTGTCTGGGTTGAGACGCAAAATTTTTACCTAACTAACTAAAAGACCCTAAATTGCAAATTTTTATTTTTCAATGGAGTGTGCACTTACTTAATTGATTTGAAAAAATGCATTAACTCATTTTTTTTCTTAATTTACTATTATTTGTTTATTACAAAACTAAATTTCATCGTCGTATTTCGTAATACTTTCTTTGCAAAGAATAACAGTATCATTAGTCATCATATCATATCATTGTATCATTATTTCCTTCAAAACGCCCTTCCGTCTGCGAATAACACTAGAACCTAAACTATTCGTAGGATTTTCACCAAAATGAATATTTCCCAACTAATCTCGACCGACCGGAAACCCCGCGGTCGGAAAGTTTTATTTTTTAATTCTGGGAGTTCTTAGCATGAATTTCCTGCGATATAATCGAAATTTCGTCAAAAGGCAAACAGTTTTTCTTTAATTCCTTGTATAATAGAGTACAATACACATATGAAGATAACATAGACCCGATTTTCATTGTTAACTCTAAATTCTCGAATTTTGGAAAACTTTGGAAATTTTACCCAACACTTAGTATTTCAAGAAAAATATTGCTACCTCTCGGCATTATTTTCACGTTCCACATAATCTTCGCGTGAATGCATACCTTGGTCCTACGCGGAGACGTGCTCACAATATTTTCTGCTGCATAACTGTTTCTATACAATTAGAGATTATACTGATCATCAAAAAGAAAGATAATGTTTATTTTAACAAAACAGTGTTCCTCCTCTTGATCGTAATGGTAGGAGTATAAGTAAGTGCGAGTTACTATTTTGTTAGCAATACAGAAAAATCATATCTGCAATTCGTTTTCCGTTGCAAATAAGTTTTCTACAACTTGGGAACGAAAATGTCTAATTTTTCAAATATTGTTAATCTCGCCATTTTTTAAATTTTATTTTTATTTAGTTATTTATCTTTAAGTTTTACTCATCTTTCAACTATTTTTAGAGTTAAAACGAGGAGAAGGGATTCTGGATCTCAAGAAAATGTTCGCAGATGTTCCTCGCCCCGATACGTCACACACAGTTTTTTGACTAAATAAATCTAAATTATTAAAATTGTTTAAGAATATTTCATCCTAAATTAAAATATATTTTAAAATATTTGGATTCCTAACGAATAATTATAAATAAGTGTGAAAGCTTAAAAGCACTAATAAAGATAGAAGGATACGAAAAATTCTCCATTCCAAGAAACTTACCGGGCTGACGCGACACCCAACTCCGAGACGACGTCTCCGTCGCGCTGTCAGTAAAACAGTTTCCCTGATACGATACTCCGAAGTTTTGCATCTGATGTGGATGGTGAGGTGTCGACTTAAAATCAGTGTAGAAATGTGTTTTATATCTCGGGTTCGAATAATCCTTTATACTAATAAGTGTTTGTGCATCCTGTTAAATTCAGTAGCATAGTAGACATCATGCCCCTTCACGGCGCAAAAGCAGTCGCTTATCTGTCGCAACATCCACTTATCAGCCGTTGCGTACATTGAAAGGAATATGATATGCCGCATGGGCCGACCTGTCGCCGGCAATGGATGTTACGCTAACCTCAGCCCGATTTCGGAGCGGCTTATGCTCTTGACGCGTTGTCACACATAGGTGCCGCATTCGAGAAACGTTCACAGCGTAAGTGCGATGAAAGCGCCTTATGAAAAACTCAGAAGTGACGTCACATGGTACCCAATGGTCCTTATGGAACGAGGTCTGAGTGAGGTGTTGTTTCGAAAATGTGAACAGCAACGTAGCCACAGCGGTTCGTCCATGAAATACTGGTATGGAAATTATAAAAAGAGGAGCAGAAAAAAGTCTTACTGTTAATGAGATAGTACGAACGAAGCGTATTTTCTATTTTGTTCAATTTTTGGGTGTTGCGTGAACCTTATAAAGAACTTAAGTTTTATTAGCGATCTGAATTTTGAATCGTATATTTCCGCCATTCGATACAGTTGCAACCTCCAGTTTGTTGGGGTCCAGCCGCCATTGACTAGGAGTATCGAACGCAGTTTTGGATGGTCGAATCTGTGTTGTCTTTGCTTCACACGAATTAACTTTTCGACCCTAAAGCGCTCTGAATGGTAATGAGTTTTACGAGAGATGGCTGAGATGTGTTAATGCGGACAGAAATTATGGGCAGAAATTGGGGTATGATAATTTTACTTACTAACGTGAGAAAGTATGTACCACTAGTTTACACTTGAAATTACTTATTCTTTTTTATCAATCTTAGCGAAGTACCCATTTTACCTAGATATTTATTTATCACAATTACCTATTTGAGAGGAAAAAGAACTATATAATTTGTTCCATCCCTATCGTGCCCTGCCCTCTCGAACCTCCCTTCCTTCCCTGCCCTGACGTACCCCATCCCACGTGGACCAGATCCTCTCTACCTTGACATGCGTGTCAATATATATTTTTTTCTTTTTTTTACTAAAATTCATCATCCTTGCTACGAATAGCCGTAAACATGTACGTTAACAAACTCCCGACATACACGTCAGAAGTAAATTTCACCTTCTTATTACTTACTCAATAGCGGTATATTATTGAATCAAAATGCAATAAGTTGGAAATTGTATAAATCTTCAGAAATGTCTGCTACACTCCGGTAGATTTTCTTATCGTTGGTAAATATTCGCTAAAAAGTGAAACAGTTCGCACTTAAATATTTTTTCGATGGGTGGGAAAGGGAGATGGGGTAGATTTTACAAAAGCTCATGTAGACAGAAACTAATTTTCTAAAACGCTAACAAGCGTTGATATTGATAAAATTTTTACATTTCCGTATACGCACGTTTATACGAAATAATATATGTATATGGAAAGTTATGTAACGCCGCGGAAAATAGATTTCGAGATTTCAATAGAAATACAGGTTTTGGGTCCCTTGATACCGAAAAAGTAGTTTTTTTTTCAAACGTCCGTCTGTCGGTGAACACTACATCATTTTTTACTCTTTCTCACGTCGTTAATATTTATACTAGCGTCAATTTATTTACATTATTGCATTTATGAGTACGTGCTTTAAATGCCGAATAAATTTTCTAGAAAACAACCATTTTCTGTGAAAACTAGCGCAAACTTCCTTATTTTCAGAAACGCAAATGACATTTTATCAAACACGGCTCCAATTTTTTTCAAACTTTTCAAAAGGATAATGCTAATCGCACTCTTTAATACGACGTAAAAATTGTTTCAGGGAATTTTTTGTTTTTCAAATATTACACTAATGTAATTTTTTTAAAGATATCTCACGCTGTTATTAAGGACATTTCCAGCAATTTGCAAACACTATTCTATTTGTGAGGTAAAGTTTTTAAAATGTTCTCAAATGAAGTTTGTTGAAAACTCAAAAATTTTGTGTAAAAAAGAGCTTCAAATTTCGAGTTTAAAATAGCATTTAAGTGCTATTTTCTGGAAACCACCTCCAATTTTTTCTAGGAAAATGCCACTTAGGACGAGGTTTTCTGTTCTTTAATATCCTTAAAATAATATTTCCGGTGTACTATTAGTAAACCGAAAGATTAAGAAAATGTACTTTGGGTGGAGATAGATGGCAGCTGGCAAGAGGATGGTGCAAGCCGGAATAGCTAGCTGAAACCAAATGAAATAGAAAACTAATACGGGAAAGTTTGTGCCATTCTTTAGTATCTAGTTACTTTCTCGCTATTGCTTACGTAGTGTAAAGAAAGTATTGTATTGCTGCGGGGGTGAAATGCGAATTTTAGACAGAAAAACTCTTATTGTCGAGCCCCCGTAACGGAAACCGAAGTCCGAATATATTGCAAATTACTTCCTCTAACACGTTATTTGGTCAGAATCTATATTTTGTGGGTCCTTGATATTTTCTTCAAAATTGATATTCCCCAATCGATTTAGCTGACGAGGCGGCCCCTTGAATGTGAACCGATATTTTTTATTTCGGGGGGTACTTTACATGCAGTCCATTTTCAAAACAATGACATCATTTTTTTAATTAAATTTTGCTGTAGGACAGCGTGATGGACGCTTAATAAAATCTATCTGATTTTCTATGAAATCGCTGATTTTTCAAAAATTGCAAAAGTTCAAAATGTTTTCGGCGACTTTAAGTAAAATATTGAAGATAAAGATTTTTTCCATTAATTAAATCTGTTTTTTAAAAGCAGATTTTAAAATAAGGCTGTATACAATTCTTCAAAAATTTGAGTAGTTTTTGGGTATTTTGCATGAAATATAACCAACTTTTAAGTTTTTAAAACAATTATTTTCTCAAAATGGCACAACATTTTTTTTCAAAGTAACTTTTGGGGGCAAAGGGCATTTTAGTTACGATAAGTTCAATTTATTAAAGTTAACACAATGAGATGCACACTCTTGATTAAAAATAACAATCATCATCAACATGAACAGTTTGGGTGATTTGGGTCAGTCCTCTCTCCTACAAAGAACGCCTGACAGTTTGTCAACCAGGTGAATGTGTAGACTTACACGGCTGGAGTCAAATGGAATTACATTTAGCCTTGAGGGAAGTTGCACTATGTTGGCCAAAACATTGGCAACTGTGCCTAGGAACCGGTGCCTCTCAGACAGCAAAGTAGTATCTATAGCCCAGCAGGTGTGTGCTATCTGCTTCTCTTCCTTGGTTCTCCTTTTGTCACCTTTGTTGTGTTTTCTTACATTCTGTTCAAGTTTTTTGTTATTCCTTTATATTTTCCTGCGATCTTGTTCTGATCTCTTTATTTCTGTGTTTGTCTAGTTTTTTTCTCTAACCAGATGTCTTAGAATCCTTGACTGAGCTCTTCTAATCTTTGTAGGTCTCTACTTCTCATTGTTCAGATTTCTGATCCATACATTAATGCTGACTTTGTTTTATTCTGTGTATTCTCTGCTTTCTAAAGTTTTTAAATACAACAATAATAATAATAATTAAATAATAATAATAATAATGCACTCAAATAATTTATTTCAGGATAACATTTTTCACTTTTTAACAATATATTTCAATATTATAATAATCATTATTTAACTTATAATTAGAACTTCAGAAAAAAGTTTCTTTAATTTCTTTTATTACAGCCCTACAATAATTTGTATTAAGAATTGTTATAACAACTTTCAGTAATAATTACATTAACAAATAGTAATAATTAAATTAGTATCTTATATCAGTTTAATTCTAGTATTCAAAAGGTTAAGTTATGCCATAGCTATTCATGAATTCATTAATATACTTTGACAATAAACTTAGAAAACTATGAGAGCTGCACAGACTATGACAATGGTTAGAGAAGTAGTGATAGGATGCAAATCTACTCTTGCTGCTCCTCTTCATATGAAAATGCTGGTTTGCAGGGGTTCTACCTGCCAGATTGGGAACATCATTATATTTCTTGCCCATGCATTTTTGATTTAGGTACCCTTGCAAACCTTTCTCTAGGATTATTTCATATTGTTGTTTTATGATCTAGATGTGACTGGCATCATTATAATATTATGTTTACTTAAGTGAATTTAGCAAAAACATCAAACTAGAATCACTTAAACAATAAGAATAAAGAAAAGATTTCTAGGATTTTAGTTAACAAAAAAAAATAATGATAAAATTTTGAAATTGCATTGCATTAACTCAATTATTTAACAAACTTCCTATGTTTCATAATCCTACAATGTGTCTAAATTTTCTCTCAACTTAATACTTAATTAGGTCCTTCATCTAAAAACATATTGGAATGTTGAATTTCAAATGAACTTACCAGCTTCAAAAACTTGTCACACATTACATGTCTTAAATTGAATTCATATTGTAATATTGATAAGAAATGCCAAAAATGCAGCATATTTTCCACAGGAGTGAATCGAGTGTACATTAATAGTCACTATATCATTGTCTTCAAACAACATAATATTTTCAGGACACTCATTTAGCAAACTTCAATTATTTTGCCATGTCCATGATATTTCTAATGCTTATTGGAATTTTACCTTGCCATAATATGAATAATACAAATCATGTCTTTGACATCAAAAATCCAGAACACATTATTCCGAATATCATATGTAAAATCATGTGCCGTCCCAGATTAAATCATTATCTATGAAAACGAGAAACATACATTAAACACATTTCTTTTCATAAAACTTTAATAACTCTATGAAACTGTACATGTCATCATATTTATCGATATTTTCTGAATTTCAATACCATATTATACATTTTTTCAATCCCAAAATTTCAAATATTCCTTGATATTGCTCTGATGAATATGCCACAATAATTTGGTCTTTCATAATGTCAGAAGGTGATACCACTTAGTTAGTTTATGGTTTGCAAAAGGAAGGATAAACCACTTTGTTAGTTTATGGTTTACAAAAGGGGCCCAATATAAATATACAAAGAAATAAAAAGATAGATTTGATGAGATGTTACGTCATACAAAAAAGTGTTTAGAAGGGCAAGAGACCCAAGTTTTAAAATTGCATGTCCAGAAAGACAAGCCACTGCACAGCGTGTTGCAGTCAGATTGTCTTTATTCTGCTGAAGGTCCTGAGTGGATACACCTAGATAACATTCTTCATGGTTTGTTGCACAGCTCCAGTCACAATCAAGGATTAAACTAAAATCCCATTTGATAAGGCTGGCACAGCATTGACCTATTTTGAAGTGTGCTCTGTTAAAGGAAACCCCGCTTTTTCAAGGCAGGTTGAATTCAGAGGGTAGAGGAATTGAAGAGCACATGCCAATTAGTGGGAGTGTTGCCTATCCAGACCTTCTTCCACTCTGTATTAATATTGTAGTTTTCACTAGGCCTTAAGTAATTGAAAGAGGATGGTAGTGTACGAGGTTCAAATATTTTAGTGCAATGACACATTATCGAGTATCGGGTTCATTGCATACTCAGTTATATTATATTATAAAGCATTTCCTATTGGCCGTGAATTGATGGTTAATTCACAGACAAATTATTTTATTGGCGTTTGTTTCCAAAGAAAAGTTATGACTAGTATTACTTTCATATGGAAGCAGTTTTAAAATTGGGGAATTCTGGAAATGCTTAGGAAAACCACCCTCAGATAATAACTGTTACATAATCCTCTCTACATGCAGTGAGTCATTTCATGCAGTCAGAAAACACACCACTACTTTCTTCTCTGTTAAATAAACAAAGTGTGTGTGTTCCCCCTTCCCTTTTTTCTTCTTTTTTCCTTTCTTGACGAAATGTATCTTTGAACTCTTCTTGGACTTTGAGTTCCAGCCATGGAGTAATTCTCCGAACTTTTTTTCCTTGTTTTTGGCATTTTGCAGTCAGTCAGTCTGCCTCTTATCCCTTTGATGATGGGCTTGGTGCCATTAGTAACCTGGGTTCCCAGGAGGTCACCCACCTAGAAATCCATGGTGTCTCGATTGCTTAACTTCTGTGCACATCTGTAATGAAGTTTCTGATGCCATTTTGCCAACAAAAGCTTCCTTACTGTTTTGACTATTTTTCTTCTTTTATAATATTAAGGTTGTGCTTAAAATTAGTCCAAGCACTGAGAATATCCATAAATATTGGCAAAGAAAAAATCTACTGTTCTATGGAACTTCATTCCTTTAAGGTCAAAAAAGGAGGGGGTATTATTTATTGTTAAAAAGGAACTTGTTAGTGTTTGTTTTTACCCTGAATGTAATGACTCAGTCTGATTAATACAGTAAGAAATAATGACTATATTGTACTCCTTATAATAAGCACAGACACAAAATCCATGTATGTGTGAAAGATTTACCTCTTGGCCCTAAATCAGACAGACACAAGGCACAAAAATGTATTTATATGGTATAAGGGAAAAGCAGGTGCACATATAAAATGCACCAGATGTTACATCTTTGTTATTTTTCTCTATATAACTCTTGAAACCAAGTGCCCCAGGTCTTTAAAACCAGGTTTTCGTGTTCTGAAGCACGACTCACATTTCTTATGTCTACTAAATGATCCTTTTTTACAATATCTCCTTTTTCATTTCTGTAGGTCAGCACTTCTGAGTATCCCCAATCTGAAGCAAAGGTGATCAGAAATAAGCAGAAACTTAGTAGATATAGAATTAAATCAAAGGAATAGAGACAAAAATAATTTTCCATGATAAAATTAAGATGAGTTTTACTCTCTCGTATATGTATGTATTTACGGACTAAAATACATAGTACAGAGAGAGTTAGGTAATGTTGCGGAAAATCAATTTTGAGATTTTAGCAAAAATATACGTTTTGGGGGCCCCTGATAATACCGAAAAAGTGGTTGTTTATTCTGTTTTGTTTTTTCTTTTGCAAATGGTCATCCGCCTGTGAACACCACTAGTGCCTGATTCATACGTGGGATGTTTTTCCAAAATGGATTTTCCCCGGTCGATTTGTGTGAAGTCCAGGATTTGCTATTTTGAATAACAGTCTTTAAAATTTGTTGGTACTTTACATGAAGCGCCAGGGACATTGTCAAAATGTTCTCAAAAGTGACTCAAAATTTTTTCTTTAATTTTTTTGAAAAATAGAGTAAATTACACTTATAAATATGTTATAGATCCGTTTTCCACTGTTAACTAAATTTTCAAAAATTTCGAAAATTAGAATTTTTTTCGATGTCTTTCTACAAAACTGAAGATAGAGATTTTTTGTTCAAGTAAAATTTTTCTCTATAATTTCATTCATTATTCATTAAGGTCAAGTACATTTTTTTGAAACTTTCAGTAGTTTTGGCACAATATTGCATGCAATATGCACACAACTAAAAAATAACAAAAACAATATTTTCTCAAAACTGGCTCCAATTTTTTTTCTTTAAAATTTTGTTAGGGATAGTGTTAAATGTGACCCATGGGGTCCCGCAAGGATCCACACTCGTAATTGTAAATGACCTGCCATCAATAATGAAAAACAACAAAACTGTACTTTGTGCTGATGACACTAATATAATATTCAAAGAAAGAACAACCAAAGGTTTGCAAGTCAAAGCTAATTCAGCCATTGTCACAGCCATTCAAAATTGAGCAAACTCAATTATTCACTTAGAATAATAACAAGAAACAGTATCATTGAAACAGATCCCCCTTCCCACCCCCAGAGGGGGTGGAAAAACATTTGAAGCCTAGGAACATTTTTAAAATGTTTCTGTTTGAAAAAATATGAATATCATTTTATTTGAATAATTATTGTAATACAATTCTAACTGTTTTTCTTCGTACCTCAGGATGAGAAGGGTTTCTGGAATGGTAGAATTACCCGATCATTAAATATTACAGGAAAGTAAGAGGAGAGAAAAAAGCACGAACACAGGAGAAAATTTAATTAAAGGAAATAATAAGAACACCATTGTTTTCTTTATTGGTATATTTTACCATAAAAATGCATTTCAACAGGCAAGTTTGCAACACTGACGCTAGTCAACACTACAAACAAGTTTTATGTACTTTGCATTGTACAATAACAAGTTTCCCTGCAATCATGCATTATCCCAGCCATATCCAAAGATATCTCATTCTAGCAACATGCATTTTCCTTACTTCACAGGTAATGACACACAATTTACTACCTTCTTGACTAGGCAGAGCCTACAAAACCATCTACTACAACATTTATTCTAGGGCATCCAAACTAAATCCAGTTAATTATTTGCAAAAGAATTTCAAAAACCAGTTTCCTGCCGAAATTAAAAGCTAGTAGAAAACATAGAAGAAACAAATCAAACCAGCCTGGTCTGTCAATGAATCAAAACATCGTGAACTTATATACTTTGCTCAAGTTTACACTGCAGTTTCAGTCAGAGATTATCAGATTTATGGGCTTATGTTGAATGACTATTGAAATTAAATACTAATCTTTAACTTATTCAATTTTAGGAAACATAATGATAATACTAATCTTGTCTCTATGGTAGACTATATTCTGAAAAAAATTATTCACTGAAATTGTATTTTCTTAACTTTCTATGTGCAAATACAATGAAATAATAAAACCTTTGTTGCGATTGTGATTAACTTACTGAAGAGAGAAATAACTTTATTGCTTGTTCCGTAGTGATTAAAGAGACCCATATGTTTATCTTCCATTATTTTTTTTAAATTTATTTTTCATTTACTATTTTTATTTAGATTTTCGTTACACAAAAGCGGCATGAACTGGTTTTCGAACTTGTTTGGATGTTCTAAACTATTCCTATTTTAACTTGGCCTTCAGTATCGGAAGTAGCACATGACAAAGATGACACAACACAGTACTTGACTTTAGGCCACGTTACACACTACATAGACATATAACATACTACCAGGAAGTCTAAAAAACACAAATGAACAAAAAACTAAACATAGCACAACATTCCCTCACTACACAGTTCTAACTTTCAACACATCTACACCATTGCTTTCTCAGTAAGGATTTTTTATACTCTCTCCAAATCCACTCTTTAAATGCATACACCATCAGACACACCTTTCTAACTTGCCATCAACATTTGAACAATGTCATAACAATATATTCTTAAAACTCTGCAACCACATTGGCATCACCCTGTGCACAAGTGAAAGCAGAGACACATTACATAAATACTATATATGTTAATACATAACATTATAGCACCAATCAACCAGTTCCGCTGTTTTCTTGGCTTATATTTAGTGAAGTTTCACAACAACCATTATTATGTTCAGATCACAGAAAAAGAAAATGGAAAATCATAAGACAGATTGCACATATATGAAAGCAGATGGTGTATGATGATGTTCAGATGACGTAACTCTGTGAGCAAAGTTGATCGGCATTCTCACCTAACATAAAAAGAATAATCTCATTTCAAAGTTTCCAAAAGGTCTCCTCTCTTATGCTTCGCAAAATTCAGAAGCCTACTTATCACATTAACAAGGCTGCTAAAGCAAATTGTATTGCAAATTTGCCATTTCACTTCTATCTCCAAGATAATGTTCATCAATTCTAATCATTCCCAATTACTAATTCAGAATCCTTAATAACTTAATAACAAGCTCCACTTAAAGAGTTCCTCACTAAACACAGCATTGTTGGAGACGCTCTTGCATGTGCAATACCTCTTGCCTGTGTACATCAGGAGTTCTTTTAAATACTAAAGTAACAATGAAAATGAGAATGAAAATATAATACAAAAGAATGGCGGTGAACTATTTTCAAAAAATTCTTCATATTGCCACTGTGGCTAGAAGAACTGTAATGTCGTCTGGTTTTCCACCTGCAAAATACAGAAATAGAAATTATACCAATTCTTTCTTAATTTCAAGCTACAGATGCACATACCAAGTTAACTGACAATTGTTGCATGTATTTAATTGACAAACTATCAATGTCACAGAAAAATCATAACTAATTTATTTATTTATTTACAAGAATTTTAGAGTACTATAAAAATTCACTCTAAAATAATCAGTAGTATGTTAGATGATGACACAGAATTTTGTAAACCTACCAATAGCATCAATGCCATTTTCACGAGCACTTTCAGCAAATGGAGACAGAAAGTTGCTGTCAAAAGCAAGGCTGCGGGCCATTAGGGCAATGGAATTGGCCACTCCTTGGATCTTGATTGGATCTCGCTCTCCCTGCACTTTGGTCAACTCGCTGAGGAGGAGATGGTCAGGCACATTATCAAACACACCATCAGTAGCCAATAGGATGACATCTCCATCCTCCACCTGGAAGTTTGTTGTGTCAGCTGACTCGGGTCTGCAAAATTTAAAAAAGAAAAATTTCAAATGTTTTCATCAAGAAAATATAATTACAAAATATAAAAGTCATAACTAAAGAATCTTCTAAATCCTTCTAGTTCAATGAATAGTTCTTAGAAATAATGAAGAAGAATTTCTAAGAGGAAAATGAAATGTAAACATCAACTTGTATCATAAAATAAATTCTAGTTTAACATTACAAAGATTAGACTTTTTAGATCAAAAATCACTGCTCCCTATTATACAGTGTTTCAGAAGATGATGCATCTTGTTGGTAGGTTTCAAATCCTAAATCTACAGAGGTTTCCAAAAGTACACATATTTGTTACCATTTAAATTTAATTTGATAAGTAAAAAAATGTGTAACAACATCATTCAGTTCCCTTAACACAAATGAAAATCCTTGTACATGCATATTTACCCTGCACCCTTACCCCTTCACCCTTTTCCATCTTACTCTTTCTCCTTCCTATTCTTCTCTAACATTGTTTATATCATGTTCCTTCTAACTTCTCATTCAGTATTACCATATTTCCAACAACGGTAAAGATGATATCAGAAACCAAGAACAAATATTTAGACAAATATTTTTGAAACACTAATGGTTTTAATTTGTCTTGCAATAAATATATGTGTATTGGGAATACTCCACTACTTGTTACACCATCAATAAGGAAATTGTATGAAAGAGCGAGATTTGTAATTAATGATTTTTTAAAATTATTTTTTCTCTTGTGAAGGCATACAGGGGCAGGAGACAAATTCATTTTTCTCCATAAAAAGAGGGCATTTCCATCTTACAGGAAAAAATGTCTGCAACTTTGTTGAAATTAAAGAAGTTATGATCATTTGAATTTAGCCCATTATTCTTCAAATTTTGTAGAGTGTAGAACAGAATAATTTTTATATTTATTCACTTACAAATTAAGTTTAAATTGAGGTGTTTTTTTGCATAGGTGTACAAAAACTATAGAGGTGTGATTTTCAAATCTTTATAGGGATCTGTCCTACTGCACAACCAACAAAGTCCACCACCTCTATATTATCACCATGTTAAATCAGACATCAACCAAATTGAAACTCCTCAATAGGAAAAACATTGATTAATTATTTCTGGTGTTAAAATCCTTGTCATAGTAGTTCAAAAAATAAATGCAGATATTAACATTTGTTCATCTGTAATACTAAAAAAATAAACTAAAAATAAGGGGGGGGTGCGGAGTGTGTGTGGGAGGAGGAGGAAGAGGAAGAAGAGGAAGAGGAAGA